>ATSW01016183.1:0-10352 GCA_000444245.1 Botryllus schlosseri | reverse complement strand
TAGTCTGGTTTCGTATTTGAGAGTTCTCCCATCAACAGCCATAACGTTCCATGCCATCAAACTAGCCGTTTGTATTCCTAGCATTCTGGTTGCATTTTGTTATATGACGTTAGGGGGTTGAAATTTTTCCCTATCAGAAAGGTGGGCGTGTCTAAAAGAAATTGAGAACCACTGCTTTAATGGGGCGTTTCTTGAGATATGTTCGACTTCAGATTGTCATCGTTTTGAATCGGTATTAGGCTGGAATCGGATTCAAGAGAATCCCGCTGTGTAGTAGGCCAACACTTTTAAAGAGTGTTTGACGCAATTCGAACGGTTGTTGAGATTGCCGACTACGTTACAGACGCATCGTTCAAAACTGCTTAGAATATGGCTAAACTCAAGAAATCTGCTATAGAAGGTGTGATTTCAATAAAACCTAAACATTATGTACGAATATTTGCTGTTTCCGGAACTTATCGGCAAGGGCAACATCACCTGACAAATTTCTAAGATACAGTCGTCCGATTCAATCGTGACCAGACGAGTAACATTAATGCCAGTCGATCTTTTATCGCATGTTCTGAAACACGTTGCCACGTATACTACTTTAACCCAGTCTCGGACTAATCCACCGACTTGGCATAATATATGCAGAGGAAATGCTGGCTGGGCAAACGTGGGGAGGGGACCAGCGAAAAATATCAACTTGGCAAAGCCGGCTTCTACTCCAGGCATGAAAGGAAATGATAAGGGGTGATTGGTTTGCTCAGAAATGGCCCGGAACGCCACTTCTTCTCATATCACTCAGAGCGCAATGTGATAATGGCCTCTGTAACGCAAAAGTTACCGTAATTTATGCTTGCTCGCTCACGCATTGAAACAGAGAGTTCGGTTCTCTGGTGGTAGGGTTTGAAGTTGCATATACCGACTTGGCAACGAATGCAATGCACCCTCCATGAAAAGATTTACTTGCGCCGCTAGAAGATAGGCCTATACCTACACTATATATTCTCACAACAAGCAGCAGCTGCAAACTTACGAACGCTGTCCATTATTACTTTACAATGCATAAAAATGTACTAAATAACCGTATACGGCTGGTAAATAGGCTACAGTAGCCTAAATTTAATATTAGCCCACAATTACATGGTAATATTGTTCTGCGGCCCGCAGCGTCTTTTGCTGTTAAAATGCGGCCCGTTATACAAGGGAAGTTGAGAACCCCTGCTATACAGGAATGGAGTGGAACATAGGTCATGAATTGGGTTATATGTAGTGTGGGTTCTGGTGATTGCTACTTGCTGTAGGGTCTACAATAGATTCCTCTACGGGCCGGATGATATCATCTGGCGGGCCGTGTCTGGCCTGTCAGGATTGTGTTTGAGAGCCCTGCGGTTGGTGCGGTTATCTGTTTAAGTGTTTTAATCAGGTCCGAAAGACCATTTTTTCTCCCCTCCCCCCTTCCGTCCAAAAAAGTACTGATCTTGGGGCCACCATAGGGTAGTCGATGTTACTTGTTGGGCACTTACTATATGCATTTGGCTGTTAAATTTTATGTATGAATTCTCTCAATAATATTGATTCTTCCATATATTAGGCCATTGTAAAATGCACCAGCAGGTTGCACATCCGGTGATTTCCAGCCTTTTATGGTCGCGACCTCATTTCCCATTTGAAAATGTTCCGTGGCAAAGCTCAAGACTTGATAAGCGGATTACTAAAAAAAATCAGCTTGCCCAAACTTATCTAACGGCCTAGGAAGCCGATTACGTCCAACATCATCGCGATCCCCAGATAAAGGCGAACGACCGCAAGATTCGGAACCCCTGTCTGTGACCGATAAGCATCCAATCGACCTTAACCAACTCTAGGAATATACCGTTATATCTTATAATTGCGGTCACAATCAGACTTATTTCAGTAAGTGATGGTTATTTATATTTATTTTGATTGCATGTTCGGCGAGAGTAGTGCCAGGTGCCCAACTGCCCATCAGACATGGGGTGATTACTTCATGAATGTAATCGATTGCGATTACGATTACTTCTGAATGACGCGATTACGATTACGATTACGATTACAGCAAAATCAGGAAGTAGTCGATTACGATTACGATTACACTGGAAAAGTAATCACGATTACTCACGATTACATTTATTTTGCATCTTAGAAGTTATATCGGAAGACAATATATGGATTGCGCTGAAAAGGCCTAATGAGATAACAATCTTCCTTTAAAAAAATATGCGTAATTGGCTTGCTACGTCATGATGTACCGATTGCCCATTTTTATAGAGGTCGATTTATCACACCCAACGATTTGCATTCTTGCCAGGTCCATAACCGCCGCCCCCAAAATTTCCCAATAGGGTGAGGAGCGAGATCGAAGGGGACTCAAAAGTATTTCGTAAACCAACATAAACTATACAGTCATTTCGAGAGATTTAATTAACTTGAAAATTATCTCTGGATAGCTTGATTTTGAAATGCATACGTCTCCTCCTAAAATAAAGGATACATAATTTATAGTAGGGTTGCATTTAAAACAAATGGTTGTTTAAAACACTTTGTTTAAAACATGTTTTAAACGGTGTTTTAAAAACAAAGGCTTTAAAAAAACTAAATTGTGTTTTAAAGTTGTAACATTATGCCATAATTGTGTAAACACTTTCCAAAAAACATATTGTATGAGCATACGGACAATTACCACCCGATTTGGCCTACGTACATCGATATGGGATGGTTGGAACCCTCAAAATAGTCTGTTCAAGAGTTATAGTCCAGATATTTCGTCAAATGAGCTATACTTACCCTATATTTTCAATTGTCAATTTCAATCCACTAGGACGTCACAATTTTATATTCGTGACGCCGTGGTTTGAAAAAAAAAACATTTTTTAAACAAGNGCCTTGTTTTAAACATGTCTGTTTTAAATTGATTTTTGTTTNAAATGCAACNCTAATTTATAGTAATAGGCATTTAGGTGCCNGTNAATACCGTGCCACGACNCANCAAAAGATATANGCANTTTCNACCAACATGCGANTTNACGAAGTGTGCTACTAAAGAAAGACNTTGGTCGAAACTTTGGGTATGTGTCCNTTGTCAATAGNCACGCTNGGTGGACGTGACTAATANTCCGGTCCTTCCAATCTNNGCTCATAATGCAAATGCCACCCGGGGCACCCACAGAGTTTTAAANACATGACAATTTGTGTGTNCGTNTCACCAAAGTTCTTGCGCCACTTCNATATCTTTTAATTATATAACAGACCGGAGGTCACGAATNAACAACATAAACTAATAGTAATTATAACAAGATACCGGACGTTTTAATTATGAATTACGTGCTCCCGGCTCTACAGGTAAATCTGACCATCGGGGTTGAGAGAGGATTAAAAATTAATAGTAATATAATGCAATTACTAATAATATTGACGAAATTCAGTCTTCAACTTGAAAATGCCACCCTATGGGGCCAAAGACCAACGTTTGGACTGGGGGACGAATTGCTGTTCAG
The DNA here is from genome assembly GCA_000444245.1 of Botryllus schlosseri. Classification (NCBI taxonomy): domain Eukaryota; kingdom Metazoa; phylum Chordata; class Ascidiacea; order Stolidobranchia; family Styelidae; genus Botryllus; species Botryllus schlosseri. The sequence goes on along the minus strand of ATSW01016183.1, from coordinate 6,849 downwards.
GTCCAAATTCTAGCTACAGCCCACGCTAACATGGTATAGAAGCCCATGGCCATGGCGACAGGTCCCAATGTTGAGTAAAGAATTGTGAAATAACGATTGACGCTCGTTTCAAGTAGAGTCATATGAGAATAAGATGAAGCCGGGGCCCGATGAAGCGAACATAAAATTCTGCCTTCAACTTCATACAGATAATGTACTGCAAGCTGCCGTTACGAGAAACGGCAAAGACGGCTCGGTTATGATATATAATATATATCATTAGCAGTTGATTTTTAATGCTTCCTTGTGGAAACCGTAATGTTNTATTNGGCGAGTACAAAATTTCAAATCTTTNTCCATAGGCCTACTGCTCGCCAAGAAGCAACGGTCAAATTGCNTTTAGCTNAGCATAGCCAAACATCAATACATAAATTACTATTTTAAACTAGGCAGAATNGAGATTAATTATCCTGCTGCGAGGGAGTGNCGNGTGGAACGTGTTGATAACCTGATATACAGCACGGCGGGTGTTCTTACAATCANACTAATGTAGGCTACGTACATCGAATATCTATTTACTGTCGATACTTCTTACGCAATGACGAGCAAAGCTAATAGGCTACTTCTGACGTAATAATGAGCAATACCATTTGGAAACCAGACGTGTGTGCTATCGCGAACCTGGTATAATATCTCTTCCTTGTTCACGAATGTTCAGTTTATGTCATAGTCCTTGTACAAATAAAAAGTAATCGTTCTTTCACTAAGAAATCGATTAAATATGCGAAGTAGTCGATTACGATTACGATTACTTCGGAATTTTTTCGAATGTAATCGATTGCGATTACGATTACTTTAAAATGCTGTAATCGTCGTAATCGATTACGATTACTAATCGCGATTACCCCATGTCTGCTGCCCATACTAATATCATCATACGTTGCATTAACTCGCGCGCACCGCGAAGAAAAATTTTGAATAGCGTAAATCTGCTTGAAAATAGTACTGTTTATGTTGATTTACGAAAAAAATTGAGCCTGCCTGGAGCCTTCAAAATTTCGGACATTTAGGCATATTTTAGAAATTCCTCCCGGACGCAGATTTTTCAGTGAAATTCCGGACATGTCCGGGAAATTCCGGACGTATGGCAACCCTACCCTATAACATATGGCTATGTTATAGCTGGCGACTCGAGCGCAATATTTACTAAAACCGGTCCTAAACGAAAACTGATCACTGAAATATACATTATAATCTGCTGAGGGTACTGGACCTTCTCCCGAAATCGACCTGTAAGTACGTTATTGGCGTTGCTCCGAAAAGACGGATAACACAATAATCTACTAACGTTGGTCATTGCGTCACAATTAGTACGTGGGCACGCAATATGTGGTGTGTTGCAGTCCCTAACCATATTATAATTTATATTTATCGGAATCAGTGCATTTTGGGGTAGGGTCACCATATAAAGACCACCATATCTATTTACGAAGCTACCTTAAGTGCTAAGTCTATCCTTGGGGTTTTCAACCAGTACGCCATGACGAATACAGTTTGACGCAGTTCTGTATTTAATTCGTTATTTTTTCATTATTAGCTTTCTAGTGACATTAAATCGCGCTGAAAATAACTGTCGACTCGAAATTTATTCCTAATCGGAATATTTGAGATAACTTACATGCCATGACTCGTGTCAGTTTGGGAATTTGCGTGATTTGACTCGTGCCTACACTTGAAAAATAGAAATGACTCAAGACTGGGTAAGCCTGGACCAGCACGTTTCTATGTAAGTCATGTCAAAGTTATCAATCAATTTCCTTGACAAGACGCTTCCTTCTTGACATAATGAAGATTATTGACATCGGCAATGTGAGCATGTGAATCAGGACGACTTCGTGCTTTTATTATCAGTTTACATACATACATCATAAGTTTAATTTGTGTGCAAGTGTCTGGTTCCCCTTTACTGATAAGCAATCAAAGTGAATATTTGGTGGACAGCCCCAAACGCACAAATATATATTTCACATTCACTTGAATGGTTGACAATAGGCCATTTGCAGGACTTCGATCACGTGCCTAGATACGCACAGCAACCACAAATTGGTTAGCAAGCTACTTTCTCGCGCACCTGCTTCAGTGCTAAATATCGTATACTGTACTGTTGATTTCTGGTTGTAAACGTTTCAGAAATTTGTTGTGGAAGTCATCAGAGATTCACATATGCTAGACGTCAGTCCTGTACAAAGCATTTCGAATGTCATCGTCAGAATTACGCAAAAATCCCTCGGTAACGTAGTCGTATTACGGTACTCAACTCTGATCATATGTATACTTAAATTCTAGCATTTGAAGTAGAGCGATTGGTTTATATTCTGGTAAGAGTATTTGTTAGTTCAAGTAGTACTATATTTCTGTTGTGGAGCCTGATTTTGGATGGAAGATATGACTGAAGCAGCTGGGACCGCAAGGATCAGGATATACTGTCTGCTCTGCTGTCGTGCTGACATAAAACAATGTCGCTGAACACATCGGAAGTATCTTTTGGGAGAACCTGACTTCAAGACTAAACAAAGCAGTGCACTTCATTGTTTCCTTATACAATGCTGATTTTATTAGCACTACTTCGCAACTGCGATTGAAGTGGATTTGGAAAATCACGCGTGATTTTGTTTACAAATACTTGATGTCACATGTGCGCTATTTAGGGAACTAAGAGAAGTAACTATCAAATAAATATTACAGCAGCTCAATCGCAGTGACAAGATCGGTCATCCTATACCCAGAGGTGGTCAACGTAGTCATTGTTGAGAACCGAGTAGAAGTAGAAGTAACTCGGTAATTTATAATCCACTAAAAGTAGAACTAATTACTTCCAAGACAGGTTAAAAGTACTTCAAGTGGAAGAAATGAATTTCTGAAAAGTAGTCAAGAAATTAGTTACATGAAGTAGATTTGGTTGAGGGTTGCTTAGTTTTAGAAATTTATGCCAGGTGACAACTGTTAACATTACACGGTGCTTCTTGATCAACACAAAAGAGAAATGACACTACAAATAGGTGCAATTTTCAAAATTTAATTTAGTTACCGTGGTACTGGGGCTATTATGCCCAGTTGTTATGACAAACTCACGCTTGAAGGGGAGGTAATCATGCGCCGAAGCTACTGTCTAGTTGACAAGATCTCAAGTCTGACAAAAAGGTACTGCCTAAAACGTGTCAAGTAGAAGTGGGAGTAGCCTAAACTCATAATGACGCGAGTACTCAGGTAAAATAGTACTTCGTTGCTGACCCCCTCTGTATATTGGTTCAACCAACTCAGAAACATCATCTAAAGACGATGAACATTGTTTCTTTTGCATTGACTTCGATATATTCTGAATAAATGATATTCTTTGATTCATTGAATTTACAAATATACTTGGAAAGAAGTGCAATTTATTAATTTTTGTTTTACATTCGATACCCAGAGCATAAAAATAGTTGAAGAATGCATGTCAACCTTATTAAGTTCAATAACTGCCGAGACTTTATGCCCATGTCTTTTCCTCTGCCTCCATAGCCACTTGTCTAGACAGATTCATAGCATCTACGGAAGAGCGCATATCTTGCTGTAGGCAAATGAAATATTATTTTCAAAGCAGACGTCAGCATCGGGAAAGAAGTTCAGGACAGTTAGTCAGTGGTCAGATCATCTGCTGACATTTCTGTCGGCATGAAACCACACTGCCTTTTACAGCATGACCAAATTTTATGTGGTGATCATAATTGGCTCCTGATTTTTTTATGAGGGCATCATTAATTCCTTAGTTGCCTATGTTCGGCTCTCTTGCGATAATCCATCAAATCATTAATTCATATACATGTGGTAAAGCCATGTCTTGAAACTCAAGATATTTGCAATGTGCCAAACGGTAAAGTAATCCAATCCAGGCAATCAATCAAGTAATCCAGACAGCTTGTTGCATCATCAGTTGGGGCAGATGAACATTTTTCTCCAGGTAGTGGCACTTGGCAGCATGACAGAATGATCAATAACTAGTAATATAGGTATAGAGGTCTAAATATTTTGAATTGTTCAACTGAGAAGCCATACAATAGCATAGGATGTTTAATATATATATATTGTATGTAGCATGTTGCATGAATTCCTAACACATCAACGTACTGGCAGTCATTGTCTCTTCAGGCTTAAAAACAGCGGTAGGCCTATGCTATATATATTGCAAACGATATCAATCATCAAAATACTGCAATGATTACCTACTACCACTATACAATATAACTATAGTATAGTATAGTACACTATCCACACCAAACTTAATGCTGCACTAAATATCAGCACGCAGTCAACCTCCTGCAATGTCGAATTTTGTGTCATAAAATCATAGTTGACTACCAAATAACGGCTACAATGTCGATCATTTTGACGCAAGGAGTTTACATAGTTGTTGACATCCAACATATTTGAATCCTTGCACATTTCCACGACACTACTATAAAACGTTTACAGCCCGAAAACGATAATATACTATATCCGAAATACGGCTACGTTACCGAGGGATTTCTGCGTAATTCTGACGATATCATTCTAAATGCTTTGTACAGGATTGACATCTAGCATAGGTAAATCTCTGATAACTTCTACAAAAAATTTCCGAAATGTTTACAACCAGAAATCAACAATACACTATGCTATATTTAGCACTGAAGCAGGTGCGCGATAAAGTAGCTTGCTGACCAATTTGTGGTTGCTATGCGTATCTAGTCACGTGATCGAAGTCCTGCAAATGGCCTATTGAAAAGTTATGTTTTACTGAAAGCAGAAATGGGTTCTTTTGGGTCATTTTGGTGACAAATTCCTACCTACATATGGCCTACACGCACACCTCGCCTTAATGCAGCATTTTGGTGAAAAGCCTCGTTTACATTGGAGCATACTCTCATATCATTCACCATGGATTGTACCGTATTAGCAGCATTCTGAGTAACTTATTAGTAGGGCTGGGCAAAATCGAGTACCTGAGTGATTCGATTCTGAATCACGTATTGCGCTTCGAGTCGAGTCGAGTATTCGAGTATCACTTATTATGACGTCACAACAGAATGAAATATGTCAAAGTTCAAATATGTACCTTTTATGCCAACACAAAGGATAAAATGCCTGTTATCCGTCACATTAACGATACTTCGGTATATTTTCGACCATATCGATTTCATTGCACTTCTTGACAATGTTTTGGGATGATCACGACTTCGGAGATATGCTATTCCAGTAACGTTCGTAGCTTTGTACTATGTCTCGTGTGCTGAGACACGGCCAATCAAGGTTTCAAGGCTTCCTTAGTGAAAAATAGTATAAAAACTATAATTCTCGTTCGTACTTCAACTTTCAGTGGCGAGAAGCGTATAATTTCAGTACTCGAAAAAATCGTATTTTACTACTCGACTCGAATCATTAAAATTAATACTCGATTCAGATTCGAGTACTCGAATCATTGTGCCCAGCCCTACTTATTAGACTAACCTATATGAAACGTCATTATCAATATCGTCCTATAGTCGTTTGGAAATAGAATGGTACCAAGCTTGTCAAGTTTTGCTCGGTCTGTACAGCTGCGTTTGCACAACGTTTCAAACTGAGAGTAATTGGTGACTTGAAACTTTACCGAAATGGGAATATTTGATACGACTTGGCTTGTGTCAAATCACTTTGAAGATGTGCTTGACTTCACTCGTGACTTGGTATGAAATAAATTGAAATGACTAGGAACTCGCTGGTAGCCTATAGATCGGTGTCCTGCGATCTCAACAATGACTATAGCATATTTCGCTAGTCATGTCAATCTGTCAAAACAGATCCATGAATTTCCGTCACGATCACGTTGTCAAATCGGCGTCTGGTATACGATGCAAATAATCTCGGTTGATTTCGTCTTATCGTGTATCCGGGTTCGTTATTCTTAACAGGTTTAAAAAGTGCGCTGAAAAAATGAACACCCCGATTTACATCTAAATGCTTGGCAGCAGGATAGCCATATAGAGTTACAAGGAAATTAGTTTCAAGAATAGTGTACCGGTAAGTAAACTGACTGTCTGCAGTAAGTACAAGGACGACATAATCCTAATTTATGCTTAAGACTTCAATATTGTAGACAAATTAAGTGCAGCCGGTTTACATACTGTACCACGTGAGTAGTAGGTATGATCGGTCGTGAGCGGCTATGGGGTTCTTATGGGCGGGGTGGTGACTCGCCTGAAAACCGGGGGTGGTGACTCGCCTTTTTCTCTTATGGCGGGGGTGGTGAGTCGCCATTGTGTCTTATGGGTGCGGCCGTGATTCGCCCTTTCAGGTATAGCTCGTGGCGGTGATTCGCCGTGAAAACTCGGGGTCGTGACTCGCCTTTTTTGCTATAGGCGGTGGCGGTGATTCGCCTGTCATGTATTCTTACGGGATCTGTGGTGACTCGCCATGTGTGGCCGTGATTCGCCGTTTCGGGTATAGTCAACTCTCGCGCTGTGTTGAATAGGTATCAGGAATAGTAAATAGTCACGTGATTGATTCTTAGTTAATGTGTATATTACAAATTATTAAATATGACCGATTCGAGTTAATCCCAACGTTTACGGTGAGTACGACAATGATATATCGTTATTCTTATGGCGGGGGTGACATGCGGCTATTGTATCTTATGGGTGCGGCCGTGAATCGCCCTTTCGGGTATAGACATCTCTCGCCTGGTGTTGAATATGTATCAAGTAAATAGTCATGTGATTGGTCCTTAGTTAATGTGTATATTCCAAATTACGGCGAGTACGACAATGATATATCGTTATTCTTATGGACGCGGCGATGATTCGTACTTTCGTT
>ATSW01016181.1:0-18943 GCA_000444245.1 Botryllus schlosseri | reverse complement strand
GTTAATAGTAGTTGGACACCCCTAGCAAGTTAATAGGAGGCATTGGTTATCAGCACATTCGAACCCTAACCCTAAGTCCCTAACCCTAACCCTGAATTTCATGATTTGGCAGTTATTTATTTACACTATACATTGGTATGTCTGTGATTACTCCAAATAAAAGTGATTGTCGTAGGATTAATCAATCGAAAGCTACTTTCAATCTGTTCAGGTCTCTGAAAATACATGAAATCATCCATAGGAATAGGGATTGGATGGCATTGNATTGAACTTTNGCAGCGCGATGATATAATTAGTNCCGGTACGCACTATTAAGTATTCACGCTGCGCCNCAATTGTTTCATTGCGATGTGTCGAGNGGAAAACAACATNTTTTTTGTGCGATTCGCAGTGTTAANCAAGCANAATGTGTATTANGAGCTGTTGTAAATTCAATATCAAAGGCTTCAATGACTGTATGAGTGTATTCGACGACTATCAGGCTCCATTTTTACAGCTATCTCGTGTCTTTTGAGTGAAATATGGGATGTGGGTTCATTTCGCCTCCAATTCTGGGTTTTTCCGAAATATCCCAGTGGCATCTCTGGTTCGGCATTGAATATACACACTTTTGTTGACTGGGTAAACACTTTGTGCGATTAGTAAACGTTCATAAAAAATATGATGGATCGTAAAAATGCCATATAGTGTAGCTTTATTTCCGGAAATTAAAGGCAAAACTACTACACTTGCTTTTATACTTCAACATGTATGTTATCCAGACAAAAGAACTGATATTAATTAGAACTCAAAGTATATGATACTGGGAATTGAAAGTGAAATATAAATACTACCTTTAAAAGCGGAAAATGAATTTCAGGTCTTTAGTACAGAAAGTTTCAAAGGTGGTATGCTAAAACAGCTCTAAAACTAAAGCGTTATGATGAGCCATATATACTGTGATGAAATATTTCATATCAGCGAAGGGCGACAATGCGGTGTGAACGGAACCACGTCAACCCGCTACCTAAATTATATTCACCGATACTTTCGTGAAATCATACTGGATACTCCGTATCCACTAGGCGCGAGGCGCGACGAAAATTCTGGGCTTTACTCAACTTTTATGAAAATTAAATGTTGATACTCCTTGAAAACAGTCCCGAAATTCCTCAGGCTATCTTCCTGATTGGAGGATTAAACTACTTCTACTTGACAAACTGAAAATAGCGAAAAGTAAGTAAGTAGATCACAAAATATTACGAAGTAGAAGTAGCGAAAATCAAATCTACTTGAGTAAGTACCAGAAGTAGAGGAAAACTACTTGAGTACTTCGAAAAAGTAGAAGTACTTCGTTACTGACCACCTCTGGCAAATACACAATCTTCAGTTCAAAACTAAACCGCGAGTCTACAAAATGACAGAATAACTACAAATTACAATAGAAACTGCATTCGTACGAGGCTGAATACGCAATATAAAACATGTCTGAAGTGTATTTCATTCTGAAAATGCTACCAAAGGATATGGTTTACTATGAAAGTGATAATGCATCACAATGCACGCTTGTCATTCAAAATCTGTCGGACAACTGAAGAAACCTGCACCGGTATGTCAAACAAAAGTTGAAAAAATGAATCTGTTTTTGAATACAGTGAGAGTTAAATCTACATCGCACAAACGCACTGGACCTGATCCACGTTGAGTCCCATTTCGACACCAGTTATACCATTACCTGGTTTAACTACATTATCATAACAGGATGGAACTTCTCATACTCGGAAAACTGCTCTTAATAATCCGGACCTTTTGGGACGACGTGTAAGGATAACACCAATCGCAATGGCCGCGATAATTAGAAGAAAGTAATATGCAGCGGAAGTTTGTTCAGCGACGAATTCCCGATCACCACTCTGCTGATCGAACCTGTCGAGATGATAGTTCACAACGTCTTTCTCTAGAAACAGCCGAATGTGCACGGCGAGGAAACCCGCCGCGACTCCGCTCTTGTGAGCACTGCAAGAATCTGAACCAAAAATATGAAAGTGACAGTTCACCATGTAATGCGGAAATATTTCAGTTTTCACGGCATCAAAATCGACAGCTTAAAATTCAAGCTGGATGTATGACAAGATAGCGTAATGGTGGTGCGTCCGGCATCTTGATCGGTAGGTATTGGGTTCAATTCCAGGCCGCGTTTGACCGAAGCCCTGATCATTGATACTGGTATCTGTAGAATAGGGGAGGGGTAGTGCAAGACTTAGAAACCCTTATGAGTAGGGTTACCATATGTTGAGATCCGAAAAAGAGGGCAATTTTTACAAGCTACAAAAGATATAATGGCGGACGAGAAAACGGGTAATTAAAAAAATGTACGTAAAATATTATTGGGTCGACTAAAAAGGTCATTTTTACAACTCGATTCACGAAAGACCCGCCCCCACGTAAAAGTCGGTAGACATTCAACTTTTCATAGTCAATATTTGGCTTTCAAATCTATAGAGGACGTAATACCATAAAAGAGCCTCGGAGGACATTTTCGATATCTTGAAAAAAGGAGGACGTACATGGTAACCCTGCTTACACGGCTATATCTGCATCTTCTTTGCAGATATCGTGTGCAGGGCCGTAACTGCCGCACCCCAAACCCCCCAATTCGGGGAGGGGCGATCTCGAAGGGGGACCAAAATTATTTCGCAAATCAAGATAAATTATAGAATATTTTGTTGGAGATTTCGTACAACTTCAAAATTTTCTTCGCGCGTGGTGCAATTCGAATCATATTCAAGAAATGGGCTTATGCCAATCGCGCTCGGTCGAAAGATGGGTGTCAACAAGTTAACACGAACATGAACAATGTTGTTTCATGTGTGGGCAGGAAAGAGGTGTTACCAGGTCTGAACCATGAGTACCCACCAGGCACCAGGTTTATTTTTTGCCGTGATAAGTTTGTTTATAAAAAAATATATCGTGGGATATGGCTACTGACTAGTGAGAGCAGAATTTCAGCGATCACATACCTCCCATCTCCACATCATAGAGAAGCTTTCTCTTCCTCCATTGAAGCCTAAAAGATCAACGATTTAAGACATTTGATGGAGTACCGAATTAATACCATATCGTGTCATTGATTGTATAATGTACATAATTTCAGAATTGTCAAAATCAATTTATTCATATTATTCAACTCGGTCACCCTAAAAGCTTTCGCATTCATCTACAATGACCAACCCAAAACCAACACTCATTAGTATCTCGTATGATAACGAGTCGTCAAGTAGTAGTAATCAAGAGAGAAAGTATAGAATCGTTAATTTTGATCTGAAAAGTCCATAGTCTGATATTGTGAATGAATGTCGGATGTCGGGAGTGACTATGAGTCGGATGAAGAATTATACAAGGTAGAGCTCATAGTGCTGGTAATAGTCAGGGTCGGATATTTGAAATTTATTGCAGTGAGAACTGCCTTTTCATATCGTTGTAGGCAAATAATTACTAATTGAAGATACGGAACTTCAATATGCAATCGAGTAATATATTCATATTGCAATGTCAGCTGAAAGCATTTAAATTTATTCCAGACTGAATATATTATCCAACTATAAATTACTAATCAGTTATAAGTCACGAATTCATGCAACACTAACGGAAACTGATTCAGTTGAACCACAGCGCTCCAACTTAGTTCCAAAGTGACTACAAACGGACCTTGTTTTTTCGAGGTCTTTCCCGAATAGGTACTCCTCAGCATACCAATCTCCAGCATCATTGAATGCCTCTTTAAAGCATCCGGTGCGTCTGTCTTGCCACGTCATCACCTCTTCAAGCCACTTTACGTTTAAAGCATCGCGAATGCCGATACTACCGCAGACAGCTCCTGCTCAAACAGGGTTGATATTACCGTTCCGAATGCATTCACTAACCTAGGAGTCAGGGCTGTGCAGTCGGTAAATTTTACCACCGACTACAACTCCGACTCCGACTCATCACATTTCCAATAGACCGACTTCGACTCCTGAGTCTTTAAACGCACCGACTCCGGATCCGGCTCAGACTCCGGTTCCAGCTCCGACTCCGACTCCTGAGTAGGCTATCTAAAAATACCGACTCCGACTCCGTATCCAACCCCGACTCCAACAGTATAACCAATTTGCTTCGAAAATTGTTTGAATAGCTTCTTGAAGGTACAGAACTTCAATATACAATTGAATAGTATATTCATATTGAAAGACACCCGAGATTTTAGTGCAACAAAAACTTGCCCCACTTATAACAGAAATCCTGAGACCCATTATAGTCTACAGTTAACTGAAACAATGAGGTATATGCATTATGCAAAACTCAAACGATATTTAATACACAGGCATATTGGTATGAGTACATTGGTGATGTCGTTTGTAATTTGTATAAGCCGCAAAAATATCAAGGATAAAAAATAAACTTCGTCATCCTAGTCCTGTAAAAAATACTGTGATTTGCCCCATCCCATAAGTCTTTACTAATTAAACATTAACGACATTGCTAGATTGAACTTACCATCTTCCAAAAATATGTCCTGAAAAAGATAATTGACTTTTCCTTGTTTAAACATAGTCTCCATCTGATACACAATATTGTAACAAAGTCCATGGAGAATGTCTTCCAAACCTCCAATGTTGCTCATTTTCTGTTCAAACTGTGTTTGGCAACCAGCCTTGAAAAAACACCAAGGTGTTTCATTACAATATATACATTTAAGTAATATATTCATTGCATAAATATATTGAAACCCGAAGCTTTTCGAACTGACACTCTTCAGGGTCAATCGTCAGCGAATGAGGAATTTCAAAAACTTGCATCTAGCTACATTGCATACAACCAATTATGACGATTGCCCCTGAAGAGTGTCAGCTCGTGTAGCCCAAGGAGTCTCTTCAAATTGTAATAAACTCATACAAATCATCCATCAAATCACAATAAGCTAAAAAAAATAATTGTTATATACTCTATCTATACTTCTCATGTAGCCTACTTACTGCAACTATACGTCATACTAGGCAGGTACATACCTGCAGTCCGAGTTGAAAATAAAGCAGTTGATGTGTCGTGTAATACAAAGTCACTCCTGTTTTCGTCATCATATCCCAGCATTTGTTCACATCACAACGCTTCCCGGCCGTTCCAATCAAACTGCCCATACATTCGTCGCTTGAAGTTTCATTAAAAACTGTATATAACACAGGCATGATCACGAGAACGCGTGAAATTTTCATTCCAACGCACGCACTAACGGCCTAACAATCTAGTAATGTGATAGCCCTAAACTTTGCTACACCACTTAATTCATGCCTCTGAAAAGTCAACAATTACATAAATACACACTATCAGAGTTGGTACTGCACTGCGCTTTTATGATATGCCGGTTAGGGCTGTAATGACTTGTCTCGAGTCGTAATTTTTGTAGACTCGAATCGAGTCACTTTGTGTATTGACTCGACTTGTACTCGAGTCATTGCGCACGACTCGACCAAGTCCTATGACTTGAGTTAGTCTCGTGTATCAGGACGGATAGTTGAAAATAATCCAAGTGTTTTATCTGTTTTAATAAACATGTTAAGAATGAAAAAAAAAAGAGTGAGAGGCCTTCGATATCATACAAGAGCGTCAAATAAGTGAGTTGAATCTGACTTGAACTCGATAATGAACAGTGAACATGACTCGGACTCTAGTCTCAACACTATGACTTGGACCCTTTGCTCCCTGACTCAGATTTGACTCGTTGGTAAGTAGAAAATGACCCGACTTGACTTGAGTCAAAACTGTAAAATTACAACTTGTTTGCAACCAGATCAAAGTAGGTACCGTCGGTGCTCAAGTAGAAGTAGGAGAGGTCGAAAACCATGACCACTTGAGGAAGTAGTGCGAGTGGGCAACATCTACTCAAAGTATTTTGAAAAGTAGCAGTACTTCCTTTCTGACGACCTCTGGTCACAACCCTGATGCAAGTAGAAAAACTCCATTAATAACATACGAGCGTCCTCAACATGAATCAACGTTGGAACATATTTTTCATCCATCTTCTTCAACCTCTTCGATCGCAGTTCAAATGGCCGCCACGGTTTTTCGATAGTTGGGTAGAACATTGTATAATATCTGAAAGAGTTGGTCGCTACATCAAGCAGTATCAGTATCAGTTTATTAATATTTTCATCAGTTAAAAACACCACAAAAACTGCGATACAATGAAAAGATAGGAAGGTGCCGATACGACTTGGATAGTCTTTGAGATCAGACACCCACCTTGGCCTAGGCGAAGTAAGGAAGAGGCATGCACTCTGAATGAAAATATTATGATATGATATTCTCATGCCATGATATTCTCTACAACCGGGTGTTCGAGTAAACAAAGGGTTAGTATCGCATTTCCATATCAATACTATCATTTACATCCCATGATGTGGACCACTGCATATTCTGTCAAAAATTGACACCTCCTGGGATGCATCAATATGAATCAAGCTCTCTACACCTTGCGCATAGCGCCATTTGCAGCTTTTGACAGTCCATGCGAGCGAATTACGATCGTTTTCACAACTACTTACTTGAGTAGATTTATAATCAGTCAATTCTACTTCTACTTCAAGTAGTTTTAGGTTGCTTATGAAAGAAGTACTACTCGTACTTGAGTCGCTACTTATACTTCTACTTGAGTAGCTTTGACCACCTATGACTAATACCTTGACTACGATACTTGCAATATCAACAGTTAAGACAGCAGCTACATAAAAGAAGCACGGTCCTCAGCACCCGAAACAGGTAGACAGTCTGCAATCATTACAGTCTACGCCTGTACATTACGACGAATGATCATGAACACATAAAAGTAATCACAGCAAAACTGAAGTTGGTACCAATTTACCAACAAACATACAACAGTGAGCAGTACAAGTAGGCGAAATCTACTCGAGTACTTTGAAAAAAAATGAAGTTCATGGTTACTGACCACCTCTGCGTATCAGCATGAAAAAGCACGTTGAACAATGTGGGTTACTCATGAAAATAAGGACTAGCAAGCATAAATGTTATGAAAATATATTCAAAGAGTACACACTTGTTGTCCCTGTTCTTTATCACAGGTAACGCTAATGTACTTGTCAACTCGGCAAGATTTTGAATCTTTTCTATCTTCCTTCTTACTTCGGCAGTAAAAATAGCAGGAGAGTACTCCCCCATATTTCCTTTGTCAAGGGCTCTCATCATTTCACCTGTAAATAACATTTGTGCACTTCAGTCAATCAAATGTTCCTGTGATCAGCTATAATATGTTGAAAATGCTGGATGAACTTTCTTTCTAATTATTCAAAGATTCTTCTTCTATCCGCGCTCCTTGAATAGTTAGGATTTTGGACCACTTCGACTCCTAACTTCAAGTTCAAGTCACTTGGATTATTCATTTTCTTTTTTTTTTAGAATATTAATGGCCAAGATTGGCAATATAATATCAATATACACTCATGCATAAATTTCTTCTATAAATATTGCTAGCCTAGGATTTTTATTATCCAAACAACTTATCTGTGCACAGATGGTACAGAACTTCAGAATCATATGAACCAATAACTTAGTCTTGCATTGTTAATTTAGTCACTAAAAGTACTACTGATTAAGAATCAGTCAAAAGGCTTTTAGTTAAGTTATTGTATCGTTTAATGTTTAATATCCACTTATAAAACATGTTGGAATCGAACTTAGGCTATATGCAAGAAGATTACAAATATAATTTACGGGCACAAATGGTGGATAAGATAGTTTTAGAATGACGAATAAATTGTGCCTTGTTTTAGAATTCGAATCCGCACTGTAAGCCCGCATGAATTTTGGAGATGCAACCCCCAAAGCACCAATGTATTTAGCATTCAATCGAATGGTTCACTTGAAATTGACTCGAAATCGGAAAATTTGAGATGATAAGAGTCTAGTCAACATTTGACTCGTGACTTAAAGGAAGTAATTTGACCCCGACAATGGTCAGAAGTGGCCAAAGTAATCATCGTTGCTGCTCAAGTAGAAGTAGCGACATAGATTTGCACTTGATTACAAGTAGCGATTTCCAAGTGGCTAGTTTTGTCTAAAAAACTCATCACTTTTCAGTAGAAGTAGTAGTCTATAATCATAGCCACTCGAGATAACAGTGCATAGGCAAAACCTACTTAAGTATGGCATAATTCAAAAGTAGAAGTATTTCTTTATTGAACATCTCTGACACTGGGTGAAATTCCATCTAGGTCGTGGGTGAATCCCGCACAGGTTGGAAACCGCTGAGTCACATGGACTTGAATTGTTTAGAATTAATGCAGACATATTAATACAGACTATTATGTACTTATTACTGTTAGGCTACCGATTAAGTATTTTTAAACATGCGAAAATAGTAAAAAAGTATTTTCAACTTCACCTTGCGCAAGGCGAACTCCAAAAATTCCGTCAACATTAACGACATCAAACTTTTTCGAAAAAAAATCCATCAGGCGTAGAATTGAGTCAAGTAAATCATTCAGTGTTGGAGGCTGAAAACTGTGTTTTCTTTGTTGAATTCCATAAGATCGGGACGAACCAAAGGCAAACAGAATACAGAGTAGCAACATAACTTCAAGACTTGATGCCTGTAACCAATTTCATGAATTCATTTCTGTTGTCAGCAATTCACCAGTTTAAAGTTGTAATAAAAACATTAGTAGAAATTCATTCGTAGGTCTGTTTTGTGCCATTATAATAATCGGTATTTCTAATATCCGCTCAAAACACACACTGTGCAATGCGTTACACAATACTTAATGCAATGAACAAGATGTTGAAAGGACCAAGTATACGGTCTATCAATCTAAAATTGACCCGGACGAATGGCCGATGTAACAGTGTTTCGATCTCTATATTTTGTCTTTAGACAAGTTTCTTTGAACTGTTCATTCGTTTTTCACTATGTCTTCCTCTGGGCCTTATTGTAAAGATACGGTATCTGGGTGTTTGAGTTAAAAGATTACACCAAATCGTTTCCACACCTTTCTATCTTCTTCATTGTATCGCAGTCTTGTGGTGTTAGAAGCAGGGTTATAACCAAGTCACAAGGTTCCGGGTCACAATCACAAGTCAATATCACTTCGATTGCTTTGAGTCGAGTCGTTTTCAATTCAACACTGAGTCAAGTCCTAGTCAAAATCAGTGAGTAGAGGGTCGGGTCAAAGTCATTGTGTTCGCTATTTAGTTTTGAGTCCAATTGGGTTCAACCCACTTTTTCAACTCTTCTCTCGAGTGATATAGAATGACTCACATTCATAGTATCACAATTTTCCTCAGTCTCAAGTTTCGGGCCCAATTTTCTAAACGAAATACCAGTGATGTGGTGACTTGACTATTTTTCAAAGTTGCAATGAAATGGCTGACTTGGCTGTCCTAGTATCGAGTCATACACAAATTGACTCGAGTCACCAAACAATCGTGACACGAGTCATTACAATCCTGGTTTTAAGTGATGAAATTAGTAATAAACTGATACAGGAAGAACAGCAACGTATAGGAGAAGTCCAATTAAACCTCTACACTTCAAAACAGTGTCTATTGAATTAATGACATGGATTCACCAACTAAAACAACTTTACATAAGATAAGTTCACCTCATCATCTATGATCGCACACGAGATTACAAAAGTTGGAAAAATGCAAAGTTTCCCAGGATGATATACAATGTCACAGGGAAAGCAAATTAGCTCAAGACACATTTCAGGTTCCATGATCTCAGCAGAGGCGGTCAAAGCATGAGTCAGGATTTCTATTCAAGTACGAGTAGCTATTTCTAAGACAAGTAGAAGTATAAAATCAATGGCATGAATGGCTACCGTCTTTGTTGTATATTTGTGTTTATTACTTTCTTCTGTGTTGCAGACTGACCATTGTTATATTTTTTTAAAGATTAATACACTCGATTACTTCACTGTCATGGAGGTGATGAGTAACAAGGCCTTCATAGGTCATATCGTCACCTCGAGTCAAATTTTATGTTTGACTGACGAATCAATAAATGTCTGTCTGTCTTTGAAAAGTACTGTAGTAGATAGTTTCTAAAAGTAGAGTCAGTTTGTGGTGTCATATACTTGTAGTAGTAATTTAGAGGTGGGCTGATTTCCAAATTGCAAGATGCTTCTTTGTGATTTCCTTATAAGAACTGATGACACTACAATGTAGCAATAGAGTTGTTGTCAACCAGAGTTGGATCAATTACATTGATTCAGTTCAATTACAATTACTGCCTTGCATGCTTCAATTACATTACAATTACCCAATGCCAAAAATATTAAATTGAAATTACAATTACAATTACTGTTAGACATGTAATTAACTAAATTACAATTACTGTTAAACGTGTAATCCAGGGTTAGCAACCTTTTTGCTAATCATGGCCGCATTTCGATTACTTATGTAGTCTACGGACGCACTCCAGTTCATAGCCGTAATGAACAAACTGGACGCAAAAATATGTTAAACTGTCCAATGTCCATGTCCATTTCCAGTGAACTCCGGACTATTATTCTACTTTCCATATCGGCCTATACGCACCGAAATCTGTGGTATCGAGTGGAAATGTTCTGACTAGTTGCTGAGACCTGGTATAGTCGCGCGGAGCGCGATCATTTTTCAGGTGCACTAATGGATTCCGTCATTGGGTGGATTCCGTCACCGGTAGAGTTGATAGAGGGGGTACTCTCGATACTTTAGGGCAAGTTATAAATGATCAGGGGTTTCAAGCACTTCTAAAAGTTCTAGAAATCCCTGTAAATGATAAATGTATATTCGGGTGGGCCAATTGTTATTAGTCACTTTGTACATCGTCATATCAAAAAATGAAACCAGAATACTAGCAATCCCAATTGATAGCTTGGTGGCAAGGAATTTTCCGACTGTTGACGAGAGAATTCTTAGATATAAAATTAGGACTATATACAGTGCAAGACCTTTGAATCGGAGGTAAATCGCGCGAAGCGCGCCAAAAAATTTCATTTGACTGCAGCTTCGCGTCTTATTTAGCTGCTTCCGCGAACTCAAGGGTGCTCCCCTCAGTTTGAGAACCACTGGTATAGTGGAAACATATTGGAATCGTTCAAGTGTACCAAAAACGTATTTCTTTCGCTACAAGTACAAGATTCCGATTCCGGCTCAGATTGCAAAGGGCGCTACTATATAACCCTTTGTGATCGGCCGGCCTGCAGACGAAAATTTCACTGCATCCATAAAAAAACATAGGGCTTGAATCGACGTTCAATATTTTGCCGTAAACCTGAAGTAGCCGCCTACCGGGCTGAGGTACTCTTACGGCTCAGACGCGAGAGTGAATGACGTTATGCGAGGAATTGTTCGCGATTTTTTTTAAATAAAAGAGAATTTTGTCTTCTCTTTCTCCTGACGTCATACATAGGCCTTTTCTTGGTATATGACCAGATGACCTCCTGCTATCCTTGTGCATGAATCTGTAGTGTACGTTCCAACGAGACATTTACACGCTTTTACTTTCATTCAGTGTGCATGCCTCGTCTTTACATCGCCTAGGCCTAGGTGGGTGTCTAATTCCATAGACTACTCCTAGTCGCTTCGACATCTTCCTGTCTTTTCATTGTATCGCATTTTTTGTGGTGTATTGAACTGATAAAATTGCTAATAAACCAATGATGATGATGATACTACAACGCTTCATAGCCCGGCGCTACGACATTGGTAAGGTAGAGAGGATAAGCATGACTCACGCGGCCGCGCCGCCGATGAGTAATCGATTGCGTAATCGCGTATTCTTCCAAAAGGCGGCGCGCGTCCAGTCCTATGTAACATTAGGTACTGCTTTAGCGACATTGCCTAATGCTTAGAGCTAATATATCTCCATGCTATTGAAGTGTTATCAACCTCACTTGCATAATGTGTGTAACTTGCAACTGCATAAGGCAATCGTAAGTGAACACCTGCCTTATTCGACATCGCCCAGTGCCCAATGCCCATATGCGCATGAGAATTCGTTTTACGTGATGCTGTATTGCTCTAATTCACATGAATTTGAGCTGTATTCTACACGACTAATGTTCCATGTATAATCAACAGTATTCATAGAAGCTAACAATAAATTCGAATGCCATCTAAAGCATATATGCGACTGCCCTGGGTGAACTGTTGTAAAAGTTGTTCTACAGGCTCGGGCACCGAAATAGCCTAACTCGCACGCTTATTTGTGCTGTAGGCCTGAGGTCGGCTGTCTTATACAAAACAAAGCTCCATGACAGGGATATTGATGAGTTTGCCATGATAATGGCTTATCATATGTACAATTATACAATTTTCAATTGCCTGAAGCAATTGTACATATGTTTGAAACCGCAACCAGTCAGGTGCTCTTACGCAGCCGTGATTTTCACGTAATAAGTTGTTACTTTCTTGCACGTCAATTTGAAACATCTTCTACGTGCTAATCTTCGATATAAGGACTTTCATAGAATGGTATAACCCACATCAAGTCATCGAAGATAACTGTAATTGGTTATATGACGTATAGAATGGAAGGTACATTGGTTTATATCCCAGGCCTTCATTCACGCGAACAATCCGGACATCCTTACAATTTCGATTTCGCGGGAAACGTTTTTGCGCGTTCAATCTGCATTTCAAGCAGGATATAGATTGGTATAATAGGTTATACATGGTCTGATGCATGCGTATTCGTAGGATAGCTATCCATATAAAACGATTGTAACAGGTAACCAATACAGGTCGAGCTACTTTGGATTAAATAACGACTGCTCTGTGTTAAACAGTCGCGGTCCAGTATACTGGACAGCCGGTCGCAGAGGGAATCTAAAAACGAAGACACATTGAATCGCGCGAAGCGCGAAGATAATTTCAGGAATAATTGAGATCTCCCAAAAATTCGGGAGTGGATTTGTAGTTTCAATTTGCATATCGACCGGCGCCAACACATATTAATTGAATTACGTGTCGACGGCCGCACATATTCCCTTCTACGGCCGCAGGTTGGCCACCCCTGAGTTATTGATTCGGTAGAGAGTAGAGAGGTGCTCTTTGACAACCGTAGCGACGTCATTAGCAACAATCTCAAGCTATTCAGGTTTCATTCATGATACGTGTAGAATACCCTTTAATTAAAATAAACGCGAACGTATTCGAACTATGCCTAATCATGAGTAGGCTACTGAAAATTGCAAACACAGAGAAAACTTTTGGTTATTAATAGTCGCTCCTGATAACTACGAATTACAAAATTCTGGTTCACATTTACATTTTCACTTGCTCAAGAACTGTTTGATTGCATTTGATGAACATTAGGGTTCGAAAAGTTTCCGGCCCCAATATATTTGGCTAAGATTGGAGGTAAGATCGGGATAACATCTCTAGAAATGCGTGATAAAATTTGATGAAGCCCTGATTCAAAACATGAATTTATTTTTACAATTGTTGCAGCAAGCCTCCGTATTGGTCAGATATTTAAAAAATAACTCTGACCATAGTGTAGGAAATGGTTCAGCACAGGTTTCAGAAGAGTTCATTTGCTGTTCATCCATTTTTAAATATTAAGATTTAGTTTAGCCCAGCGGTTCTCAAACTTTTGTATACATCACGCCATCCTTTATGACAGTGAAATATTTCGTGCCCCCTTATCGTGATATCATATAATAAAACCAGCAATCCTAACAGATAGTTTGATGGTATGGATTGTTACGACTGTTGATGAGAGAATTCTACTATATGAAATTAGAACTATACATAGGCTACACAGAGCAATAACTATGAAATGGAGGTAAATCGCGCCAAGCGCGGAAAGATTTTTCAGTTCACCGGAGCTTCGCGCTCCCCTTCAGATGCTTTCACGCCTCCCAAGGGGGGCGACCACCAGTTTGAGAGCCACTATGGTTTAGCCTATATTGCAATTCACTAAGTTATCTGTTGTTACTGAAGTATGAAAAACAGTTTAGCATGGCTGACTTATCTAGTTAACGAGGCACGCACAGAACACCTATGTAAACAGGCTTATTATTTTATGTTGTGATTGGCAGGTCTATATAACAATGTAGCCTAATTGAAAATGTAATTGGGCAAAATTTTTATTAAATTACAATTACACAAAATAGCAATGCTTCAATTACAATTACATGAAAAAATGTATTTTATTACATTCAGCTCGATTAAAACTTACAATTGATCCAACTCTGCTGTCAACTATAGTTTTTGCTACCACCGTATATAGAGGATATTTAGGTAAGTTAATATGATAATTTCACTCATGAAAGCGACGCAACGGATCGCAATATTACTTTCCCCTTTACTAAAGCCAAAATTTCGAAGTAGAAGTGGGGTATAATCTGAAAATATAACTACTTGAGTAGTGCAAGTAAGCGAAAAATACTTTAGTACTCCAAAAAAGTAGTTCTTCATTACTGACCACCCCTGGATATCGTTCATCCGATAATTTTCGTAGTGTAATAATACATTATTGCCTCCTTACAAGCTGTTTATATGCTACAAGCATAGATTGCATGTAGACATAGATCCCTCCCTGCACAGCAATGACCAATGACTGACCGGACATTTCCAAGATAACGCCATTATCTACCTAATGCACTCCGTTTGAATTATCATTTCCAACATGCGCGCCTTACAGTTAGATACTGACATCATATCCAAGTAACATCACGCACGCTTGAAAGACAGGCAATTGCCTACATCCTGTTCATTCAGGCAGGCATAAGGCATGTACTTGCCATACGGCAGATTTCTTGAACAGATCAATGAAGATCGTATTTCTCATAACTCATCCTATCTCTTGTGTGGCATTGTTCGCAAAATGGCAATATCCTTGTGTGACATACCCTTTTAGAAGAATGATAGGACTGCAGAAAATTATTCTATCAGACCAGCATCTGTTTTCTGTGTCGAGCAAGGTTAAGACATGCCTTAAAATTCAGTTTAAAGCAGTCTATCAATTTTCTTCAGATAAACCGTTGCTAGAACTACAAGCTGCTAAACTGCTCTGATGTATGACCCTTTCCACTCTCACTAGACAAATAGGTTAATTGAATTCGACGATGATATCTAATAGCATTGGCTACTTATTTATTGAAACAATCATACTAGTAATGCATCCATCATGTACAAATAACTGAATCGGCACGTTTCATAAATAAGATACTAAAACAACCACTAACATTACCCAACAAAATTAAGACCAAGACAATATCTGTGAGCTAACTAAAACAACATATGTGCACGAAAAACTAAATTTCTCTGATGCCAATGTAAAAGGATTCTTTAGCCTGATACATATTTCAACACTGACACATAGCTCACAAGCAAGAACAGATGGGTTGAAACATGGATCAGGAAGTAGTTACAAGCCTTGTACAGTACGAGTTCCATAGAACGTTGAATTTCCGCACTACATCATAAATGGTACCAACTTCCCTTATAGCAGCATAGACAGAGCCAAACAAAAATACACATAACAAAGAATTGCCAATCAATAAATTTCACGAAGCAACTAACGGAATAAGATTTAAATGGATTCAGCGAAATTCTTCTAAATTGACACCGTTCAATCACTAGTTTTTGGTATTTCTGTATTGATTCAATTTCACAATAAATGTGACTTCAAAGAAACACTGATGACGTCATACCATAGTGTCCTATATGGTGTCGACAAGCAAATCTCACGGCTCAGTGAAATTGTAACACGTCACAATTTCCATTTGGCTACAGGCAATTTGACGGTCATTTTTGACCGGCTTGCCGAGCATTAAATTTGGTGAAACGGGTATCAATCGAAAGCTGACTCTGCACTGATTACGAAAATATAAATTTTATTCCGCTCGCGGCCCTGGAACCCCCACAATCAGCCTCGAATTTTTCATTGTTATGGAGATTGGCATTGAGACGCAACAATGCTGTCTCAATGCCAATCTCCATAACAATGAAAAATTCGAGGCTGATTGTGGGGGTTCCAGGGCCGCGAGCGGAATAAAATTTATATTTTCGTAATCAGTGCAGAGTCAGCTTTCGATTGATACCCGTTTCACCAAATTTAATGCTCGGCAAGCCGGTCAAAAATGACCGTCAAATGGCCTGTAGCCAAATGGAAATTGTGACGTGATACAATTTCTGAGTCGTGAGATTTGCGTGTGTCGACACCATATAGGACACTATGGTCATACTGTCACAAAGAGACAGGTCTAACCGCTCTTTTTCAGCAGTTTAGCCTAGATGACACCAAATGGATATCAGAAGCTCTAATACCATAGAGACCGAGTCATTCTTATGCCATGGATTTTAAGAAAACATGACAATGGAACTTGATATTACTTCTCAAATCACAGGCACAACTGCATATTGATTTGTTTTTATGTGATAAACAGGGCTCTTGATGATTCAAAACAATGCAGTGCAAATTTGTGCCCATTTTCTGCACAACATAATACCACTCCCCATTGTCCTACTAAAGAAATCCTATTTTGAAGGGACTTTCGTAAACGTATTGGATAATAACTGCAGTTTCCATTTTTTCAACTGCATAATACTACTTTTCCTCGGGGTACACTGTAGAACTTTCATTTTCTCCTTTGCGCCACCATTTCTCTGAGGTTCTCTTCGCTTTCCTTCACGGATTTTTCTAAATAAATTTTTTTCGCCTCGAGATCTTTGACTTTTTTGTCAGAATCACTTTGCACGTTTTTTAGCATTTCCTGGATTTCGTCTTGAGACCGAAGGATAAACATTCGCCCGCAACTTTCGAACAGTCTTGTTTCTTGAGACAAAGTTGCGATTTCGGCCGTAGTCAATTTCGAGCGCGTCTTTTCTCTTTCTAGTTGGGCTATTTGGGCATCGGCAACTTTGACTTGTGATCTCGTCTCCAAGGTCTTCTTCTGAAGATTGGCGAATGCCTGTCTCAACTCAACATCAGCCATTTTTTAGATTATCGATTATTTGAATCTAAAAATTAAACAGAACAATAATGAAAGTAATTAAAAACAGGATTATTCTGACATTTGTTACATGATTTCCAAAAAATGGAACTTGCGGAAAGATTTCACGAGAACAAAATTCATTTTCAACTTTGAAAATAAGATTCGACTTCATTGTTAAATCGCTAATTATTGGATCATTTTAATATATCCAACTCATATTGGTTTACAATATGTGCATTGATTTGTAATTGTACTGAACGTGGTTGCATTAAGACCACTGGTCGAATGGAGGACTTAAGTGCAAGCAAACAGATGTAATTATAAGACACTCTTGAAGGTACAGAACTTCCATGCATGATTGCATAGTATATTCATATTGCAATAAACCGTATTATTTTTGGCTGACACTCGTCAGGGGTGATCGTCAGTAACTAGTAGAGAATTGGGAAGAACATAGTATATCAACAATCGTGTTTACAGACGATTACCTCTGACGAGTGTCCGCCGTAAATATTCTGGTTTACTTCAACATATCATTCAATTGTCGGCTATATAGATGTAATTATGAAAATGTGAGTCAAATTCGTAGCAATTGCATCAAATAAACAGTGCATGGCAAAAATTTTGCAGTATATGACATACGAGAAAAATATTTTTTGCACTCCAACAAATATATAAGTTTGTAGACAATTACCAACTTATTCACAGAAAAAAAATCATTAAATAGGCCAACGAGTTTGCTGTTTGCACATAGACTAACGCAGCTCAGCTTGAGTTTTCTTCCATCTTTAGTGGACTTGCCAATCATGATGCTTCTCAAGGTCATAGCTCGAACATCCCCACATCACATGAAGCCAGCTATAAGCTCATGCAATGGTGCCAAGCATGCACTTCTGGTACAGTGTAGACCGTAGGTGCACTTCATAACAAGGGACGGCCAATTTGATTACATTAATTTGTCAACCATATGATCTTTCAATTAGCCTCACTGCTTCAACTCAAACCGCATAACTGTCTGATGACTTGATAGGCCTATTATCTTCAGTACTTCAGATAATGCTCACCACACGAGATAGCCCGGTCAAGATCCTGGTAAAGGTCAGCACTTCTGCAACACCTGTCATATTTTTGCATAACAATACAGTTGGAACTCAACACAACAACTAGACCTTGAATATGACTGTGGCTTTGTTTCCCAAATGTTCATGATACAAGGACTTCAATCACGAACAAACTTCATTAACACTACATACTATGCCATGTGGGCTTTGTAAATCACAGATTAATACATTGGAATATTGCTTGATCAAGACCATAACATTCCGCGCAGTATATAATTTATATAGTTGCAAAGCTTTTCGTGCATAATGATAAGCATATAAACAGAGATTCAAATGAGAACTAATTTAGAGAATGAGTGAGTTTATTGTTAATATATCTTCCTTTCAAAAAACAAGATTGCGAAACATTGAAAAGATAGGAAGGTCCACAACAAAACCGATGCTTGGCTTTGTGCCGTTAAATCTTGGTAAGGGGCACACCAAAGTTTATATGTTCTATACCTGAGACTGCAGTCTTGAAAGCAATATTTGAGTAGAGTACCTCGATTCGCCTATATTAAACTAATTCATTTTTGATACAGGCTAACACTGTTGTTGAACCTATATGCCTAGAACAAATTGGAATAAAATCTAGTGTATCTTAACCCCTCCTGAATGCTGTTGATAGCACACACTCTAGAGCAATCAGAATTTTCAGAATTTATTATTTGAGCTACCAACATTCAACAATTTCCAAAAAATATCCAGAGGAGCGCAGGTAATCAATGATATTTGCGTAACTTCTCGTGTCTGATATTCTTCCAGGCGGCGATATAGTTTGCGGTTCCGAACCAGATACCGACAATGAACAGCAGGTTCGCGCCGGGTTTCCTCACATGCATGTATTTAGTGTAAACGCGATTTGTAAAGCGTTTAATGGAA
>ATSW01016180.1:0-10613 GCA_000444245.1 Botryllus schlosseri | reverse complement strand
TCTTTGAAGCAGAAGCTAACAGAGGAACTAAGAGTTGCTATCAAGTCTTATGGGCTGGCTGGCATCACCACAGATATGTGGACCGATTTAAAGCGCATCGGACATAGTGTATATAGTGCATACTGCGAATTCCGCTAATCTATTTAGTACCTGCCCACCAGAATATTTTATTCGTATTGCATGCAACAGTATACACACCAGCGCAGATGATATGTAATACCACATAGCTAAATAAATCTAAAACGCTGTAGAGCCATTTTTTCAGCACTATAAATTTTCAATACTTGTAGAGTGCATATGCCTATAGTATACTCCGAGATAATAAAATTATGCGGATGTGGGTTTTATTTACATGCCTGCTTGTAATCCAGAATTACATCGACCGCATGTAGAACTTCCCATCAAATGGTAAATTCACAGTCATGGCGGAGAACATGTAGGTTTGATCTAACTGAGGTATCTGTATTATTACAGTAAGGCGTGTAAAGTGAGATTACCGATGCTCATTCTATTTCTGCATTTTTTTCCGAATACTCAAGTATATTTTGACTGCCTTCAATACTTACTCAATTTTTCTTTTAAATGAACCACTTCTTTCAGTAGTAAATTCATCTTTTCGGTGTACTCAAATAGATTAGCCTACTCGTGATACATGTCATGGGAATTATTATTTCCCAACTAATTCCACTTCCATACAAAGTAGGCTACTTCTACTTTTTAATAGTATTCATGTAGATTCTCCCGACTTGCACTCCTCACAGGGGTTGTTGCTATACGCAGGCTTATTATATTCCAATATATGACTGACAAATGGCAACACGTATCTTCAGATAAGCCCTACCAGTACCTGCCTCACCTGTCAATTAAGGTCTGACACTTACAACGATTGCCCAGCATTTTACCCTGACTGCTACACAACCGCCTGTCGCATTCTACGTCGTCTTCGAGTAAAATACGGTGATTAAGCTTACTTACATCCCGATAAACAAAGTAAAATGTGAAGATCAAATGACTAATTATTGTTAATTTCGACCTAATTCTATATGATCAATGAGGTGTAAACGTAGTCCATGAACAAAATAAAGTAAGTCTAAGGTGGGGTACGTATTAGTCATTGACAAAATGCTAAATTATGATAAGCTGCAGATCAGTGGTTCCCAGCCTTTTTCGACCCATCGCCCCCTTTTCGCCCCCTTCGCTATTTTCGCCCCCTGACGACCCCTTTGTCCATTTTCGCCCCCCTATCGCCCCCTTTGTATGTGTGTTATCATCAAACAAATGTGTGATTTGATTCAAGTCTTACGATTAGGCGTTATTTTCCGCGGTTGGAATAAAACGAAAGTTCGTTGAAATAGCATACTTACGAGTTCAGTAATATTCTCTATCGAGGAATGCGAATAATCCAACAGCTACAAGCAGAATTCAAAAATTGATGCTGTTTTGTGAGTAACTCAAGTCAGTAATCATGTTTGCGTTGATTTCGAGAATGAACATGACGGGGTAGCTGATGATTTAGTTNATGTGGTAATAACTATGTCGTAAANAGTTGCTGACATTCAAAATATTTTTANGGTGTAATATNCGGATTCACTTGTGGTAATTTAATTCNCAGTTCCTGATCGGACGNGTATTCAAATCTCGTATACTCAAAATATAANATGTTTATGTCAAGTCGTATATGCACNTATTAGTAAATACTTTGTCTTACANAATAGTAACGAGCTTTACAGNTNAATAAAAAGATCGGTCATATGNGTACAGTCAGGATGNATTATTCAAGTTTGCAAGTTGNAGTGATATAATCAAGTAAGCCAAAATCGGATTTATGACTTGTGAATGTTGTTTGTGAATAAGTCCTTTGAGTGTGGTNNGATATTGAAACGTCGGGATGTACTAGCGCNTTCATTTCCATAAACTCAGTTGCNACAAAAATNATTATAGACCAATGACAAAGTTGTAAGTTTCAACGTTCTGTTTCAAATCATTGTGTGAATAATCCGACAAACACACCATCAACATTCTTAATATTATTGATATATAAGACATTACCATGTTTACAGACTTTGAATAATATTATCCTGATGTCAAAGCGGTTAATTAACATATTCGGATACAATTCGGCTTCACTTGTAGAATCTCGTATACTTAATATACAATTTGGTAATCTCAAAATCACATTAGCCGAGCAATAATTGCTGTGTCTTACAGAATATCAACTTATTTTACAGTTGAATAAAAAAATCACTGATCGAGTTGCAAGGTTTCTAACCTTGATATTGCTGTTTCAACTTTAGCTTTGATTCGTGTAAACGAATAAGTTTGTGAAATATTTACTGATAATGACATTATATACCATTCTGAAATAGCGCATATGCAGTAATGTTGTTATACAGAGTCAGTTTGGCGCTGAGCGATTGTTTCTGGTATGTTCGTAATACTCGATACGATAGTTCGGTATACTGTAGCACAAAACATGCAGCTGGACGGGAAACAATTCAGCGCGCAGGATGCCAGAGTCATTCGAAATATAGGTCGCGTGCGCTCGAAATCCTCTTGCACAACAGGCTGCGTTTCCGAATTTCTGAAACGGACGTATTTAGTGGGTCACACATGTCAAAACGCAACCGCAAACATCTGTTTTTCAAAATCAGCCTGCACGAAGCGCGCTTTGGTTAATTTCCTGTGTCTGCTTACTTATTATATTTTACGAAACGATATCGGCGTGTCACACCCGTCATAATGCAGTGTTTGTGACTCCAAAATGCAGCATTCTCAATTCAGGAAGTCTTTAATTGTTTTTTATATTTTACGAATCACAAAATCGTTGTTTATTTATTATATTTTGCAAAACGATATCGACCGCTTTTAGCGTGTCAAAATACAGTGTTTGTGACTCCAAAATGCAACATTTTCGACTCCGGAAGTGTTTAATTGTTCATTATATTTTACGAATCACAAATTCTTTGTTTATTTAATATATTAGCACACCCAGAGAGGGCAATACCACTACTCGCGTCCATTACACATTCTGAGAAAGTGCTGTTCAAAAAGTTTACATCTTGACAGTCGGACGATTCTAAGCTACTGTCGATTTTTGTCTCGAAGGCCACCCAATCCGCTTCTGCTCGTTACATTCGAAAAGTTTTCTTTGAAAGTAGTTACTACAAGAAACTGGTCGCTTCCCAGTAACCGATCCGTGACTTCGGTTCGGCACTTCGAAGCTACGTCGGCTGATGCGATAGATAAATCCAGTAGCGAGTACCGGTTTATGGCGTTGGAGGCAATATTAATATGAGTTGGCGAGTTGCTATTCAACACAACCAATCCATTTTGGTCGAAAGCGTCAAATAGGAGGCGGCCCCGTCGGTTATTTCTTTGGCCCCAAGAAAGATGGTGGGCATTAAAATCCCCGGGGCATTAAAATCCCCGAAAATTATTGAACGATGTGACAGCGATTCCAAAAAAAAAGCACTCTCTTCTGAGACTGCGGTAGGCTCATATAGACATTGCAGATACATAGGTGGCCGACGGATATACCCAACACTTCAATGCAAGATGGGGTGTCAAGTTGGATCTGCGTCGCGAGAAGAGATTCCCGCACAAAAATAGCCAGGCCACCGGAATGAAGCGAGTTGTCTTTACGAAATACCCGAAAACCCGTCAACTTAGGGGAATACTTATCGATGAGATAGGGGAATACTTATCGATGAGATGTGTCTCTTGAAGCAATATCACGTCAGGGGGATTCGAGAGGTTGTGGATATATTGTTTCAGCTCGGGTAGTTTACGATAAATACCTCTACAATTCCATTGGATGAAACGAAGAGCTTGATTAGACATTTACTTTAGGAGCAGGAGCCGAAAAACCATGCTNAAGGCATGCTCTGGAAACNATTTCAAGCGCGTTGCATTGACCAGATTTGACAGCTTCCATCGTATATTCAACGATTCCTACAAGTANGGAAAAGNAACTGCGAAAGATCAGGNGTGGATGGTCGACACGAAGACATAGGGGTATTCTCATCAGAAAGGCTAACAGCATTTTCNTTCGATTGGGTCTGATTNANATGTCGCAAATCCCCNTCATTGGGGGCAGGAGCNGAAATNGTGTGTTTGCTGCGGATCGANCTNATTTTNATGCGCCGAGGTTGTGGTCGCCGNAAAGCTGTGGANGAGTCGCTAGCGAGGACTTCACTAAAAGTCCTTTNNATATGAGATGTATTCAAAGAGGTATCGACGGTGGCCGAGTTCAAAATCACCTTCGCTTCAGAATAATCAACTTTTGCACTCTCCTTGATGATTTGTAGTTTAGCTTCGGTTTTGTATACGCTACAACCGCCATATGCGGCACTGNGAGGTTTTTTGCAGTTGACGCAAAATTTCTCCTTGGTGCAAGAGAGATACTCGTGATCCTGACTACCACATTTACTACAGCACGCATGGCCTCTGCACAAACCTCGATGGTGGCCAAAACGATTGCATTGGTGACAGCGTAACGGTGGCGGGTTATAGGGCCTGGTCCTAAACCTAAGATACGAGTAGCTTACGCTGTCNGGTACCTTCTCAGAATGAAAAAGCAGGAGAACTGAGAGAGAGGGAGAGTACCCCTTTGTTTCTCTTTTCTTCAGGCGCTTAACAGATGACACTCCTACGTTGGAAAGTTCTTCGACGAGTTCGGAGTCGGAGATACCTAGAGGTACACCCGATATAACTGCTCTGCTTCTATAAGATCTGCTAGGATGCAGAGACGTTTTGACGTTGATTATACTGTCGCTCACTTTATCGGATAAGCTGCCACATTGTAATAGCGTTTGNACTTGCTTTGTAGTTTTACACGTTATCAGGAGGTCACCTGAACGCAANGGTCGAGGGCCCTCATAGTCACNGATTAGNGCGAAAAGCGCTCTGTGTACGACGGTAGGGTGATGTCGCCTCATCGAGGTACCTTCACCAGATATAACCACTCTCAATTCGCTAACTGAATTTACGTCTCCCGGCTTAGTGCTTCCATCAGGAGTGACGCTAGTAGACGGAATTTGCTGAGCAGGAGAAGTCTCACTTGAACCCTTACTAGCGAAATCNTTAGCAACAATTTTCGCATTGGATACGCGTACATCGCTATCACTATCGCTGTTAGATGCTACTGCATCGCTCTGCAGTTTGCGCTTCCCAGACGATTGAACCTCCNTGNATTCCNGTCTGGAAAGGACTACAACCAATTTCTGAACCCGAGACAGTTGATTGCTCGTGCGAGGGCTGGGAAAGAGGTCCTTACACGATGAAGGCTCGAGCAAGAAAGGATGTAAGTTGATATAATGTGTTCTATACTTGTTTTAATCATGGTGTGTCGTTGTAGCTATGTATTCATGATCAGTAATAAAAGATTGACGCGGGCATCGGAACTTTTTTTATTATTTTTATATCACCAATTCACCCTTCGAGTGTCCCGGGAGACCGGCGCTGGACCGTTTGGATCAGAGTAGTGCGAGTGGGCTGGGCAAAATCGAGTACCTGAGTGATTCGATTCTGAATCACGTANNACGCTTCGAGTCAAGTCGAGTATTCGAGTATCACTCATTATGACGTCACAACAAAATGCNCTATGTCAAAGTTCAGATATGTACCTGTTATACCACCACAAAGAACACAATGCCTGTTATCCGTCACATTAAAAATATTTTGGTATTTTTCCGACCATTCCGATTTCATTGCACTTCTTGACAATGTTGTGNGATAATCATGACTTCGAAAATGTGTTATTTCCAGTAACGTTCGTAGCTTTGTAATATGTCTCGTATGCTGCGACACGGACAATCAAGGTTTCAAGGCTTCTTCATTGGAAAATAGCATCAAAGCTATCATTCTCTTTAGTAAATTAACTGTCAGTGGCGAGGAGCGTATAATTTCAGTACTCGAAAAAATCGTATTTTACTACTCGACTCGAATCATTAAAATTAATTCTCAATTCAGATTCGAGTACTCGAATCATTGTGCCCAGCCCTAAGTGCGACCAAAGATCTTTGTATGATATGCTACGTGTAACGCCATGTACTGGATTGTCGTTTTCGCCTCTGTGAATAACTATTATTTGGTTTATTTTTTAAAGAAAACTCCGGACATAAACTCTGCCTTCTCGGAATGTAGTGTCAATGTCACCAACTTGTTCCTGAAGGTTAATGAGTTAGAACTCAACGTTTCCGACGCATGGTCAGAGTGTGGCCTCTATAGACATTTTTGACATTTGCTGTCTTGACGGATTATTAAATATTTACGTCAAAGTATTTATCACTAAAAATCTCAACTTCTGTTAGAAATGTACTAAATCATTCAATTATTTTGAGATTTGCTCAGAAAGGTCTCGCGGGCCAGATGAAATAGTCTGGCGGGCTTGATGCGACCCGCAGGTCGTTCGGTTGACACCCCGGTTCTAAAACATTCTGACCGAGTATTTTCCGACTTCTGTCGTATCGACGAAACAATTCTGCGAGTATGTCTTCGAATCTCAGATTTTTTTATTCAAATATCTCTTCCAACAAAATGAGATTTAAGGCAGACGACTACAGCAAGTATACATGCATTGAAGTGACGCATTGATGCCGATGATCAACTTTCGTATTATACATCGGCAGAGGTGGTCAGTATCGCAGAATAGAACTAATTTCAAAAAAATCGTGGATTTCAGTCCGTTTGCAATGCCTCATGAAATCGTATTTTAGCTATTCCTTCTGTATTTCATACCGTCCTTCTTCGTCAGACTTGCAGAAACTGAACATTTAGTTAGCTGGTGGTCAACTAACTAACGGTTTTTTAGTAATATTATTATTATAAGTAAAAATCATGATAGTGTCGCTTATCACTAGGGCCATTTTTATATGACCTTAAAAAATCAATTATATGACTTTATTTTATGGAAAATATGACTTTATATGACTTTATGTGAAAATAGTGTATTTTTACATGTAACCAAGGTCACTCATGGAACTGACGAGTAAAACATACACAACATAACAGTAATACGCATCCATTTTTATTTTAAACCACTGTTGCAGTACAGTTTCATGTAGTGTGGAACGTTGGAGTCTTTAAAGTGACAATTTGGACGTAAAATGACTTTAATAAGGAAAATGAGCGCTTCACAGACGCTGATGTGGGTTGACACTTCGGCAGTTTTGCATACAGCGCTGGTGAAATGTCTTGCCTTTGTAGCTCCATAATTTGCTTCACATCGTTTTTGTCCAATCGCTTCTTAATGTAATTTTTGAGCTCAAGCGGATCTTTTCTGAAATCAAGGGCATTTAGATCAGCATTAGCCTCTCTGATGGTGTACGTACAACTTTCCATGTTCAGTATCAAGTTTGAAATATTGTTGCAGTGGAGGCATATTGCAGTGACCAATTCTTCAATTATTTATTATAGTGGTGCACCATTTTATTCAAATCCAAATGTAATTGTATATAAGTAGACAAAGATAGAGCTTTTTAGCCTTCCCACTTACTGACTGAACTTCAAATGACGCCATACTTCAGTGCACAGAAGTAAAACAGATTATGTAGCAACACAATGCAATATGTGCGCGACCTCATAGGTCTGTGACTGTAACGTTATGATGCTTAATTGCTTCACCGCTTAAATTGGCACTTTATGACTTTATAACTCAAATATGACCTAACCAGGAAAATATGACTTTATATGACTTTATAACTTTCTTAATATACCCCATAGGGACGTGATTTTCGCGTTAAAATTGATTTCACGACTTACTGATGCATAGAAAAAAATATGACTTTAATGACTTCAAATGGCCCTACTTATCACACTACNGGTTTTGTGCGCCACTTCTACACAGGTTATTACAATGAATTTGCATTATCCAAATATATACAGCATAGCTCAGTAAGTACTATTGGCATACCAACATGCACATTCATAGAGTAGTTTTACTTCTAGCTTCAGTTGTAAATTTTGAAAATTGAATAGTTTTAGTTCTAGTTGCGCATTTTGAAAATTGAGTACTTCCTAGTTTTTTACTTCTGGTTNCGGATTTAAAAAAATCAGTAGTTCTAGTTCTGAATGCGGATTTGGAATATTCAGTAGTTNTAGTTATAGTTATAGTTGCAGATTTCGAAGATTCAGTAGTTGTAGTTCTAGTTGCACATTTGAAAAAAAAATTAGTTGCCGAACACCTAGAAACACGTGCGAATAAGATGCCGGAGTTTTGTTTAATGATGTTTGTGCAGCAATTGCTCGCTCAAAGCCCGCACTGCTAACATTGGTGTAACGAGAGGGTGACTTTTTGGGGTCGAAATCACTCCCTTCTTAAACTCGAAACCCCGTTTTTTTGAAATGTCGATTCGATGTCCGTTATTTCCTATAAAATAGAACTAAATATGCGGACCAGGAGAATNAAATCCAGTTTTTTACGGTTCCTAACCTTTAATGACCCTCCGTCACAGATGATCAACTATTTTCTGTGATTGACCGGCAGGAAATACGTTGGTGAGCTAAGTCAAAAGCTTCCACTATATTAGGNGATATATTAATTTCTAATAATTTATAAATTGGCAGNAATGAATTACGTGGTTAGCAAAAGCTTCTAGTTGGTNTGTTACTAGTAGGTATTTAGGAATTTAGAGTCAAGCTACAAATATCCTATTTACCCCAGGCATTTATTCAAAACAAAGGCAAACAAGAAAAATTGGTAACTCCTCACCAATAGACATGTCCATCCATTAACTATTAAATACGTATGCATTGTTACAACTTGATCGCTATCTCGAGAGGTGGCTAGCGTGTAAAATCATCTTGTTGTTTTGGTAATTTCGATGTCAGGTTTTTCGAATTAGTCTTCTTGCTGCATGAGTCGAATGACAGCGTGCTTATCTTATAATTCCGACTTAAAATATGAACATGAGGTTCGCGTTTTGTTTGTGAACCTCGGACATTTAGAGGTTCACGTTCACAAACGAACCTGAGTAGGTTATGCACCGTGAACCTTATTCATATATTACAATTTTTACTTCATTATAACAGTTTTTCTTGAAATTTATTGCATTTCTANTGCGGGTCACTCTATGCATGGCACTAGCAGCATAAAAAAGCAACAATTAACGAGCATGCACCTTGCAAATATCAAAAATTTTACTTAGTCTGTTACAAAAGTCGAGAGTCGTAGAAGNGTTCTTTCGTATTTCAATCTGATGTGTTGTTGAGTTGCATCTATGTACTTCATTAATGCGGTTTAATTTGAAAGCACAACTTTTACTGGAACTTGTGTAAAATTTAGNGTCACTACTTCCACTGCATGATTACTTCGACCACCTGTACATATTCCTGATGTATATTCAGCATCTTCTGCGACGCAATCATCGACAGATATGAGATTTCGCTCAGAGCACATGTCATATAGAATGTACGTTTTNAGAAAACCATCCGTTATTATGTAAATTACCTCATCTGAAACGGAAATACTTCCGTTCCGATCACTTCTATAGTAAAGTTGAAGAAGCGCAATCTGTTAGCAGCTTATACCATCCATCATGATATTCATAAAGCATGTGTATTTATACCGAGAATACAAAACCTATTGAAATACGCAAGTGCCAATTCAGTTTATTATAGAGAGTGAGTAACAGCGACATAATAACTCTATAGTAACATAACGCGTCATAATTACAATGATATGACTGTTTAATATTACCTGATTTTCAAATGCAACATGCGATATTTTGCAACATCAATGGTTTACAACTGCGAGATTAAAATGGCTATAACCAAAATATATCGCTATCGTAATTGTTGTATTGGTATTCATGGTGCTTCGAAAACATTGGACATTTTACATCAGGCTCCTCCTCGCCATATCATCCGGGTAAGCGGTGTCTTATAAAAGCCTAGGAGTGGGCCGTGCTATACTAGTCGGCAGCTGCGGAATAAGAATAAATACAATTTGCCAGGGGTAAATGACCATAGTAGTCGATAAACACTATGAATAGGTCTACCACGAACAAATAAACACCAGACCGATATTTAATTCGTATTAGTCACCCGATCAATCTAATTCTTGTGGATATATAATTTTTGAAGTCGTCTGCTGCACAATACCACATAGTTCTATGA
The DNA here is from genome assembly GCA_000444245.1 of Botryllus schlosseri. NCBI lineage: Eukaryota > Metazoa > Chordata > Ascidiacea > Stolidobranchia > Styelidae > Botryllus > Botryllus schlosseri. The sequence goes on along the minus strand of ATSW01016180.1, from coordinate 497 downwards.
ACCGGATTTATTACAACAAAAGTCATCCATCCTTTGAGGTTGATGTCAATGAAATCTCTTAATTATAGTATTTTTATGCAGGACTGTTTTATCATTTTGCACATCATCGGTTCATCCAGCATTAACATTTGTCTGCGCCGTCTGATGGTTTTTATAATACAGAAATTACCGACTCCTAATGCTGAAGTCACGCTTAAACCAGTGACCAAATTTGTCTACTTTAAAAAGAAGCGTTAAGATTCGTGAATCATGATGGATCCGGGATAGAGGTAAGGTCACAGTATCATGCGTCAGAGTGAAGTTTCAATACAACGGAAATACGTCAACAATTTGGTCTATCGACAGATTCAACGATTCCCATAGATAATGTTCTCCTTCATGGAAACGCCTTTAGCAATACCTTCCACATGCTGTTCTGCAAACGTGAATGGGCCGTGCGATTGGGGTGGATTCTTTTGATTGATGATGCCGCCCGAATCCTGTCTCTTATACACATC
>ATSW01016176.1:0-10190 GCA_000444245.1 Botryllus schlosseri | reverse complement strand
GATCTATCCATACCTCGGCGTGGTGGTGACCTATCCATACGCCGTGGAGGGGACCTATCAACACCCCTACGTGGCGGGGACCTGTTAAACTCTCTTCGGACTGGTGATCTATCCGCGGGTCCACGTCTCCACTCACTTCTCGGCGGGCTTCTTCGACCCATGGGCGATCTCCTTCGGCCCAGTGGCGGGCTGTCCCTGCTCGGAGCGAATCCGGGCCTGCCCATAGGTGATCCGCGTCTGGGAGATCCTCGCCCAGGCGGTGACATGCGCCTCGGAGAGGGGGGCCGATTCCTATCGGGAGAACGCGGATATCGATCGGGCCGACCTCTAGGCGATGGTGATCTACGGCGTCTCCAATCACCCTGGTCGTCAGATTCTTCAAGTCGTCTAACTGGTCCTCGCCTATCGTCCCAACCGACTCTAGGACCATCGATAGTATCCGGTCTACGAGAAGGTCGCCAAGCGCGATTTTCAGGCGATGGCGGACGACGTTGCGGTGGCGGGTCGTCTCTTCGCCACGCGTCCGCGGGCGGCCCTCTCGGATCATCGTCTCTCCTCCTCGGACCAGCCCACGGGCCCCTATCGTCGCGACGCATGGGCGGACTGTCCCGCCATCCATCTCGGGTAGCTTGCTGTTGAGCCGCTAACTTTTCTTCGATTTCTCTCTGCTTCGCGAGCTGTCTCTCCTCTTGTTCTTTGAGAAGACGCATTTTTTCTGCGTATGCACGTTCTTCCTCCTCTCTCTTTTCGCGTTCCATCCGTTCTTTGTCTTCTCTCTCCTTTTTCACCTGCTCGTCGATTAGGCGCTGCTCGTATTCGGCCTTTTCCTTCAACCATTTCTGACGCCGCTGCTCCTTACGTTCCATTTTCCGTTCGGCCAGCCTGGCCTCTCGAGTTTGAGTGAGCACGGCTTCGAATTCCGCGTATTTCTTCTCAAAAGCAGCACGTCTCAATTCGCGCACGTTTTCCAGAAACACGTTTTTATCGTCTTTCATACGTCCAAGTCTAGTCTTGGTTTGATTCGCGTTCGCACGCTCAGATTTTGCTCGCTCGATACGCTCTTGTTCCATCGCGTCCCAGAGTTGGATATTTTTCTCCCGCCTCTCTTCATACTTGGCTCGCAACAAAGGCAGCTCCTCCAAGCGCTTGGCGCGTTCAAAGTAATCCAACTTCTTCTCCTGCGCCTTCAATCGATCCTGCATGTCCTTTTTCTCTTTCTCCATCGTCTCCATTTGACGTTTCATCAATTCGTCAGGGTTGATCTTGGTGAAGGTCTCTACATCGATGTCCTTCAACATTTTCGCGCCGAGCTCGCTCTTTTTGATCATTTCCATTTGATCTTTCGCGACACGACGTTGTTCGTCCTCTTGCTCTTCGCGACGACGCATCTCTTCGCGCTCCTTCATTTCTTTATTCAGGCGTTCCAGCTCCGCGGCTTTAACGGCTTCCTCCTGTTCTCTTACTGCAAGCAGTTCCTGCTTTTCTTTCTCCCTACTCAGTTCTTCAAGCTGCTCCTTGCGCATTTCGATGACTTGTCGTCGTTGGAGTATGTTCTGCTGATCCTTTCTCCAAGTCTTGTGGTAGAAGCTGAGAATTTCGTTCTTGCGCTGCGCGATCCTGTCCAACTCTGACTTGGGCTGCAGCTTCATGTGAGCGGAATGCAGAGCCTGCGCCATCTCGTTAAACTGCTGCGATATCTTCTCGCTCGGGAGCGGTTGCAGTCTCTGAGGCTCGAAAAATTCGTCTTCCACGTACAAAGGCGACGCGTTCAAATCGGTGCCGAATCTCAAAGCGCCGTGCGCGTGGTCAATGCGAAGCTGTATCTGCCCGTTACGCGACGCGTCGATGATAGCGCGCTCCAGTTGAAACGCGCTACAAAATGGCAGAAGCTTGAGAAGATGAGTGAACTCGATAGTCTGGTAGACTTGCGCGACTTGCTGTAAGACACGAGAAATGACGTTACCTTCCAACACCGGAATGTACTGCGCCAGTTCCGGTTCTCGCGTTTGCTCTCGAATCCACTGAAACGCGGTAGCAACCCGCGAACTTAGTCGGAGAGGATGGAAGTCGACTTCGAGCCACTGAAACAGGTCTCTCAGCTGCTTGGGGATGAACTGCAATATGTTGTGCCGTCTCAAATCCTCGATTAGGCTAGCGCGAGTTGGGGGGCGACTCAGAGAAAGTAGCTTCGCTAACTTCAAATGCTTGTCGATCAGCGCGTTTTCCATGTCGAGCATTTTCCCGATGCCGTGCTTTTGTTCGGTGATCGGAATCGCAAGAGTCGAAACCATCACTAAGGATGCCATTCTCGAAAGGTCGTCTTTTGTCGGGTTTTTCTTCATCTCCTTAGTCAGCCTGAACAAATGATGGCGGCTGGTCGCGTGAAACAACATATTCCCAGCTTTCCAAAAGACGAGACACAATTTCCCATGAAAATTCACCAAAACCTGGGGCTTAGGCGGCTTCTTCGAGAGAGACATCAAGTAATGAATATCTTCCACGGCTTTGAAAGCTTCTTGCCACAGCTCGATTTTGATAGCGCTGTCGAGTTGCGCGATCCTAGTGTTGAGATGCAACAGCTGGCTGTCAGCGTTGGACAAATTGACAGACACGGCAGTCGGGTGGCGTTGTTCGCTTAGTTTTACATGATTGCGAAGGTTGTCACAGAGTTTACGAAACTCGGTCCGCCTGTCGTATTTCAGACAGAATTCGAAAGCATTCATGGCGATATCCTGGTACAGCTTCTCGACGCGGTTGTTATTGCGCAGCAGGTCCAGACATTGCCGGTAACTCTCCCACAGAAATTTCACCCATGGCGTCAGCATAAGGCGGTTGGTACGGTCATGCGTTTTCTCCCCAGTCACGGCACTGAGAAGAACGCCCTCAGGGGAATCGATCATATCCAAATCTTCCACCATCTGCAGTGCGGTTTCGGTGGACTTGTCTTTTGCCTGCTCCGTCTTCAATTCGGCTAATTGCAGGTATCCTTTCACGGCGTTTTCCAGCGAATTTATGTTGACTTGTTGACATATGATTTTGTACTGATAGAGACCTTCTTTAGCCGCTTGGCTTTTTCGTAAGTCCACACATAGTTCCAGGTATTGCTTGATGATTTGCTCGTGAATTTTCTGCCATGTGCGATGCTTCTTGCTACGCAGTACGTCGCTGAGAACATCCAAAGCCGGTTTCAGTTTACCAACATCAAGAAACTCTTGCGCTCGTTTTAGAGCATTCTCCGGTCGCTGGAAATATTCCGGCATGGCGAGGTTTCAAATATCGTTAGATCACAGAAATATCAGAATGGTAAACCATTGGCTGTATCATCAACTAGTTAATGAAAATAGAAAATAATGTCATCACATAAATGATGTTGAAAAGACAAGGTGTCATTGTCACAGTGTCGTGGTTCGAATTCTTCATAATAAAATTAAAGTTTTTCAAACTCTCGGTACCCAGATTACTCTCACATATGATTATCATAATTAATTGGAGTATTCAAGTCTTGACAATTTACTGTCAAGATATACAAGACGTAAATATTTCGCCAGTTAAGATGCAAATCTATAATATTCATCTTATAATTTGTTATGTAGAACCCTGAAAATCCCCTAGTGACTGATGGCTATGCATTAGGGGTGTTGAAAATTTTTTTTTTTTTTAATTTCATCGGTTTAGTTGTCTAATAGTCAGGTTACCTAAAAAACGTTGCACACCAAATTTGACTCCATTTCAACCAGTGAAAGCCGAGGTCAGTCAAATTGAAATTTTGGTCATTTTTGAAACAATAGGCCTAGTATTTACGGTGTCTAATTTCGTCACACCGACATGACCAAAAATCGTGTTCCAAGTAAGCCTGAAGAGGCAGGGATGTCTTTTCCACTTTTGTGATCTTGACAAGGGCCTATGGTGGAGTTTGTATGAAGACATCGCCAATAAACGAAAGAAAGATATGACACGGATTAGATGGAAATTAGTCAACTTCATTGAAATAGCCACGTTAAAAGGATGGTGAGATAATTTTCAAATAGATTACTTCACGCACTGAAATCAACGACCACGAACAAGAAATGAACTTATAAGCAGGTAAAATACAGGTAAATATATTTCTCAAGTGATTCCTGAAGGTTTCAACTGAACGCAAAGTCGCCTTTCCCAAAATCTCATCCACAGAGTACAGAGACATCAGTTGCATTCCTCAGCAGCTCAGTGTTCGAATATTTCTCTGCTAATTGTCATTGACTGATCCAGGGCGTTAAAATTGGTGCTGATTCCAATTGAGAATGGGCTATGCCAATGAATAGTATTTAAGAGTTGAAAAGGCATTTCTGGTATATGATGGGTAGGGTGATTCCTGATTCTCTTGATATTTTGGCAACTGTTAGCCCAGTTTGATTCTCAGTAGAACGAACTGCATTTCCTCAGCCCGTACAGGACAACGAGGCACCGTAAAATTCCATTATTTTGAAATTTGGGCCATTTCATGCTTATTCAAGAATGACAACCAATTATTTTACGCAAGTTAAATTGTCACAGTGGTCTCTGTTAAATACTTATAATCGGTATGACGGTGCATGAATGAGCATTTAGTTTCTTACTTATCACGTGAAGTCAAAGGGGCAAAGGGTATATCGACCCTCAAGTTTTATAATTTTAGAATAAGCAATGTGCAACCAAATTTCTTGGCCTATTTGCGATAACTAGGGCTGTGCAATGTGACTCAAGTACTCAAATCTGAATCGAGTATTAATTTCAATGATTTGAATCGAGTAGTAAAAGGTGATTTTTTCGAGTACTGAAAGTATACGCTTCTTGAAACTGAAAGTTAATTTACTAACGAGAATTATAGTTTTNATACTATTTTCCACTGAGGAAGCCTTGAAAACTTGATTGGCCGTGTCGCAGCATACCAGACATAGTACAATGCTACAAAGGTTGCTGGAATTAACACATTTTTCAAGTCATGATCATCCCCATTGTCAAGAAGTGCAATTAAATCAGCATGCTCGAAAAAATACCAAAAGAATATTTAATCATGTTTTTTGTGGTGGCATAAAAGGTACATATTCGAACTTCGCCATGGTACATTGTTGTGACGTCATAATGAGTGATACTCAATTACTCGATGCGAAGCCTATTACGTAATTCAGAATTGAATCACTCAGGTGCCTCGATTTTGCCCAGCCCTAGCGACAACAGGTAGGCCTATACACATCAATTTTGCTGGTAGGCTGTCATTAAAATTTTTTTTCATGAGCAGTCCATTCACTGAAGTTTCGTTTGTAACATCAAAAAAGATATTAACGACTTGAAATACATCCTGCGGCCTACTCTATTTGATCAGCAGCAACAAAGTTCATCCATGTATTTCAAGTGCCGAGTCGACCTTTGCTACTTGGTCAATAAATGGGTATAGTGTGTTAAAAAAAATTAGCAAAATTACAAATTTTCAGCTTGTTGAATTTGTCAGCTACCATAGATTTTGGACAATTATTATTAAAGTTAACAATGGTCAGTTCTTGCGACCTCTCAACAATATGAAGCATATGGCTTATCCAGCAAGATGATTAACAACAGATTATTCATTTGCTGCGATTTGATAGCAAATCAAACCATATATTTTCAAGTGAAATATAGGTTGCCGGTGAACTCGGCACTTGGTGAATTCAGCCACACAAACTCGGCACTTGGTGAACTCGGCCCTCGGGAAATTTTGTAATAAAGTATATTAACGGCTATTAATATGAATTATTAAACTAATATTAGTAATATCAAGTGATTCGTCAATCTTGTAAGGAGATCAGGGGCTCAGGGCATCCGTAGATCACGCATTCACGGCGTGATTACATCACGGATTGCGTAACCGCGGGAAATAACGCTGCGCTTATATACCGACCACGCGCGGTCTGCTTAGAATCGATGGCGTGAGTGACAGGCGTGTGTCGTGTAAGTTTTGAGAGATGGATCTTGGCGTTGTATGTGAGACCGGAGCTGTGGAATATCAAGTTGCGCTTCTTCGTTTATCGATCACGACAAGCCAGTGTTCCTCATTAACAAATGTTTCGCATGATCACGTCAAAATGAATGATTTTTTGCCATTGGAGAGACGATTTCACTCTGGGGTTAGGGTGTCTCGATAACAGGGTTTAAGGATTCCAAGATTACGAGATCTACCGCGAGGCGCGAGCCACGACACGTTCAAATTTCCTTTTTGATACTGTTCATTCATAATAAATGCATTTCTAGTGCCAATTCCTCCAAGGGCCGAGTTCACCAAGTGAAGAGAGTCGCGTCATTTCCCGCGGTTACGCAATCTGTGATCTAATCACGCCGTGACTGTGTGATCTACGCATGCCCTGACCCCCGTACAACATTGACAACCACTCAAAGTGCCAAGTTCACCGGCAAACATTCCAGTAACCAATCATGGTGACCGGTATATCGCTACGAGATCTACCACGGCCGAATTCACCAAGTGCCGAGTTCATCAAGTGTTGAGTTCACTGGCCTGGTCCTTTTTTTGAAATAAATCCTGCGTGATAGGAGCTTTTTTCGCGTGACAGAGTCAACTTTGCGGCGTGACAAGCAAGGTTACTGACTTCAAATGACTGTGTTAAGCCAGTGACAGGAGATCAGATGCTAATGGTTAGCAACTGGCAAGGTGCAAGTACTTTACCAACAGACAGTAATCAACAGATCCTGGATTGAGGATTAGGTCAAAACATTATATACCACATACTAACTGGAATATAGCATTTGGGGTGACTGAGAACATTGACTTTTTTCAACTTTTTTTTTGTTCCATTTTTTTAATGAAATCAACGACCCGTGACCGCGTGCAACTGGCGACCAGAGATGCCACTCCTGGGTTTTTCTACCCAGATCTGGGTTTTTCGAGCATCACCTGAGTTTCTGGGTTTTTGTGCTTGAAATCTGGGTTTTTTTCAACATCAGGTTTGTCAGGTCAATTTTACGGCGCAAAATTGATTATTAGCTTAGTAAGATCTTATGATGTCGACGGATTCTACTGTGATTGAAACGGCAGAGTCTAAAGANACCCATTTACTATTAAAATGAGAGGTCTTGGCNTGATGAGAGAGCTTAATTGAATACTGACTACTAGGTCGCAGAAAGTCATTTTCACAAGGCAACTCTGGAGCATTTGTTTTGCAATTCAAAACGATTTAGGACTTGAATGCTAGCGCTGCAACAAATTCGTTGTGTGTCAGTAAATAGTATGTAACTGCTGTAAAGTATGCAATTAATGCACATGGAAAGGCCAAATGTTGATCTAACTAATCTACCATATTGACATCAGAGTACTTTCAACAGGGACACTCAAAGAGAGAGTTTGCATGGGCACCCGGGCAAGTTATTCAGAGGGAGAGGGGTTTGTCAAATTCAAATGTACCCTTAATTTTATGATCTGGCAGTTTTTTTTTCGACTAAACATCCCAGATGAAAGTGCTTGTCCCGGGTTTAATGAACCGAAAGCTATTTTTAATATATCTGGTCAGCTCACAGTCACTGGAACTACCCTAAAATCATCCTCATCATAGATGGGGGTTAGCATTGTGACAAACATTACGAATATATAATAAACCACGTATTGACCTTAATGACCTACCCCCCTTACCGAATGCCCGTAGCAATGTGTCGAGAGGAAAGCATTATATTTCGATGGATTTGCTCATTTAACAGCAAAATGTATAGTATGACAATGAACAGTTGGGATTTCAATATCAAGGGCTAAAACTTCTTCCGTGTCCGTATAACTGTCATTGATGACTCTCAGTCACTGTTTTACAGCTATATCATATATAAATTTGGGTGAAATACAGGATCTGGGTTTTTTCAACGTCCAAATCTGGGTTTTTCCAAAATATCTCGGTGGCATCTCTGCTGGCGACCAAGTCGGCGTGATCCTGCGTGCCTTGGACACCGATTCCATACTGGTTCACTGGTAATTGAAATATACTGCTTATAAATTAAGTTTTCTGGATAATAAATAATCATTGGACTAGAGCATTTTTACAGTTAGCTGTTCCGTCGTTTGGGCTTCAAAATTCGATGCAACCTTGCAACCCATGATATCGTACCGAATGATCAATGATAAAACGATGTAATCTATAGTTGTCAATGTGAATGAAGTCGTATTTTGCAAGTGTATTCAATAAACGATAGTTTACTGGAAACGTCGAGTTAATCTGGCAATGTTAACTAATTATTGCTAGAATCGGGTACTACTGCGACACAAACTCAAAGTTCTTAGCTGAATTTTCGTTGCATAAAACTCGAAACATTGTCCTCAACTATGCGACTCCTCCATGTTCATTCCATGCCGCTCGGTGAACCGTGACTTTACAATACGTCAACCGGAGATGAACGGATTTGGAATTTCCATGTTCAAATCAAATCCAAAGCTTCAAATCCTAATCCAAAACTTAATCCATAACTTTTGTATATTCAAGTCCGGGTCCAATCCTAATCCGATTATAACTTGAAAATCAGAAAAAATACCAAGGGCAGAATTGGAAATGTCTCGTTCGCAACCAAAAATTCTCTTGATTTGAGATAACTTAGCATAGTGCTGCACTGCAGGATTTAGAGCTTATTGTCTCTGGTGATCTGTATTAGAAGCGTAGCTGACCAGATATCTTGGGATTTCGGCTATACTTGAATACTCAACTCGAGAAGCTGTTCCTTGGGTGAAGTTCTTCGTAACAGATATATACTCAATACAATGATTTATTCAGAACGTTGCAGTAGTAGCGTATAGAGTCTCAATCATAATAAAGTAAAGTAGTCTCTAACACGTGTTACCTACACTTATATAGAGTCTCAAGACATCACAACAAGAAGTAGTTTCTTATTCGAGACATAGTGGAATATCATGGGCGAGTGATCACAGCTGGATAGCTGCAATATTTCCACTTGAAAAAGGAATTAATTAGGACTAATTAAGGGAAAAGCCAATTAGATTATACGACCATTGTACAATTATGCATTTATTAGTGAGTTTTATACTCAAATAAATGATTAAGCTGTAAATAAAGCAACGAAAGACTTAACCGAAACTTGCACTTGTCACTACCTTCAACTCCAGTGAGTTGACACAAAAGTCTTTGTTAGCATGAACACAAGTCATGTGTGACGGTATGAGCCATAACCATACATCCCCCCACAACTCCGATAAAGGCACAACTTGAGGAGTTAAAAAGAAAAAGGCGCAACAACAAACATGCATCAATATGAATACAACGCGCCCAGGACATCGTACGCTGCTTCAGGCGGAATATTCTAGTGTTTGTAATATCGTCCAACGATTTGTCCCCGAAGATTTTGATCAGCGGTTTGTGATCGGTAGCGATAACAAGGTCATCACAGCCAAGGGTAAAGAACTTGGTATCCTCCAGTGACCATGCCACAGCAAGGGCTTCACCTTCAATCGGAGCGTATCGTCTTTCTGAATCACGTAAGAATCGGGAACCTGCCAGAGTAATTTTCCAGCCATTGGGACAGCAATCAGGCGTCGTAGATTCGCACTCGCAGTATTTTTGACGCTGCGAGTACCAATGCCCGTTTTCGACCAGTCGGGATTCAAGCAAGTTTTTCGCTTCGGGTCAAAAATGCGCACCCCATTTTGGATTGCTTGAATAATCTCAGCTTTTGACTCTGCAAACGCCTCATCGAGTTCATTGGTCCACGTGAAAGAAGATTTCGGGCTAAGTAAGCTCTTGAATGGTGCCATCATGTCGGTAAGTTTGCCATAATGGGAGACTTGGTTCACAAGTCCAAACCACGACCGTATGTCTGACAGCTTCTGTGGCCTTGGGAAACAGGCGATGGATTCCAAATATTTTGGAAGTGGACGTACGTCGTCTGCCGTAATCTCGAATCCTGCAAATGCAATATGCTTACATGCAAATTGAAATTTCGAAGGGTTAAGAATGATGCCATTGCGTCCCATCAGTTCGAGATAATGAATCATTCTCCACCAATGTTCAGACAGACTGTCATCCCATAACACTGTGTCGTCGACGCACTTTGTCTTTCTAGGCACATCAGCGATTATCCGATCATATCGATGAGTGTATCCATCCCCGCTTGCTATGAAACCTTGTGGGGCCACTCGGTATCTATATCTGCCAAATTCAGTGATGAACGTGAGTAAGTGGCGATCATCTTTTCTG
>ATSW01016168.1:0-18886 GCA_000444245.1 Botryllus schlosseri | reverse complement strand
TTAAGCCTACACACCAAATTTGGTTCAATTCCAACCAGTAGCCGCATTGCTACAGGAGAAGAAAGTTTCTATTCATTATATAAAAATAAATAACAAAACTTTGAAAATTTTCTGTTCACCCATGAAGGTGTTAGGTTGTCTATAGAAACGATGTTCTCTCTCCAAATTTGGTTGAATTCCAACCAGTAGAAGCGGAGTTATTGCCGTCGAAAAATTTGGATTTGACTAAAATAGTATTTACGGTGGGCACCACTATAATAAATAATTAAAGAATCGGTCACCGTAAATACTATTTTTTTCATAATCCAAATTTTTCTACGGCAATAACTCCGCTGCCACTGGTTGGAATTGAACCAAATTTGGTGAACATCGTTTCTATAGACAACCTAACACCTTCATGGGTTGAACAGAAAATTTTCAAATTTTTGTCATTTATTTTTACATAATAAATGGAAACTTTCTTCTCCTGTAGCAATGCGGCTACTGGTTGGAATTGGAACAAATTTGGTGTGTAGGCNTAAATTAGGTAACCTAACANTTTTATCAAGTAGCCAGTGNGATTTGAGAAAAAAAGTCATTTTTGAAGAGCCCTAAGTCCATTGTCCATTTTGTGATTTTCCCTCTTCACATTTTATTGCATGCACAGCAAGAGAAGTAGGNCTATGATATGAATATATTATTCAATTGTATATTGAAGTTCGGTAACTGCAACTCAGGGTAGTTTGTTAGCACCTAGGAAGGATTTATTTGGTATCTTCTAACAGTCATTTTTCCTACGTAACAGGAGTTGAAATCGTCCATGTGGAGATTACTATGCCAATAAAATGTGAGGACGAACTCGTGGACGTCTTTCGCAAAGAATATGAAAAGCATAAACCAATTAGACTGCATGTTTTCGGTAAGGAGTTTGTACTTTGCAGTCAACATTGGGACAACTAGATATAGTTCTAAGTTGTCAAATTAGACCAGGGGTTTCAACCCTATTTCGGCCGTGGCTCATTTTCCGATGAACCGTAAATTTTCTGTGGCTCACGTCTTAGTCTAGAGTCCTAGTCCAGCTCAGTGCGGGGTTATCATCGACGGCGCTGACTTGCCTATTTCTATAAAATATGCGAATTTTTTGTTGCAATTCATATTCAAATCTGGACATCAAGCGAGATGAAATCGCGCGAAGCGCAAAGAAAATATATAAGTTCAATAAATCTTCATAACACAACTAATGAAATAATTCTGCTCCCCTTTGAGCTTCTCCCGATTGGGGGATGAGGTATGGCAGCTACAGTCATGTTTGTCCGTATAACTCCTCAGTACATTATGACCGTCCGCGGTTCCACGGACTACTGAAGTTTCTGTCTGCTGAAGTTTCTGCCTACTGAAGTTTCGATGTCGGAACATCCGATCAAATGATACAATCAATTCATGCGAATCTACGTCAATTACAATGATTTCAAGGCTGGAAATTTTTAGACTAATCCAAATATCAATGCACTGCGCTAAATCACCAATCCATTGCGATTCGTTGCGGTTGGCCATATACTTTCATAGGAACTTGATAATTTCATAATAAATTGCAATGATAGCTATTTTTCTATTACAATGATACGACCTGAAGAATTACTGTAAATCTATATTGAATTCACTCCAGTCCGCACCCTTTTGAACGGCTGGCGGATTTTTATACTAGATGTTCAATGTTGATACTATTATAGACCATATCACCAGCACTTCGGCATTGGTGTTTCCTGTCAAGAAACTGGCAAAGCTGGCTAAAGAATATGGTACTCTGTCTTTGATTGACGGTGCCCACGCGCCTGGTCAAGTGGATCTGAATGTGGAAGATATTGGGGCCGATTTCTACTCAGGTATGCATGCATATTGCATATTCTTGGATAGCTTCCTCTGATGTAACTATATGCCGCTTTTTGGTAGAATGTGCAGTGAAAATATAGTAAAATGTTCAAGTATTATCTGATTAACTAGGGCAGGGGTTCTCAACTTCCCATGTATAACGGGCCGCATTTTAGCAGCGAATGACGCTGCGGGCCGCAAAACATTATTACCATGCATTTGTGGGCTTCTATCAAATTTTGGCTACTTCAGCATATTTATGAGTCGTATAAGGGCGTCTTGTCCATTTGTATGCATTCTAAAGCATTAATGGACAACGTTCGTGAGTTTGCAATTGCTGTTTTTTGTGAGAATATGTATCTTCCGGCGTCGCAAGTATTGTATTTTATTGATAAGATACGACAGTGGTGCTTATAGCCTTGTGAGGCTTTGTGCTCCATGATAATGGCACGATGACAATTTCAAGAGTTCAATGCATTTGTTTTTGACGACTTTTTCTTCCAGTCTCTCTTCCACACGTATTCATTCATCGGATCTTTGCTGTCGACTTTCAAGTTCGGCTCAATGTACTTTCTGGGTTTTTTACGTATCTGCAATCGCAGCCAGGTCGGCGGCGTCGCAAGTAAATCACTTCATGGAGCGGGTGCATTGCATTCATTACCAAGTCAGTATATCCACTTTGAAACCCTCCCTCCAGAGAACGGAACGCTCTGTTTCAATGCGTGAGCGAGCAAGCATAAAATCACGGTCACTTTTTCGTGACAACAGAGGTCATTATCACTTTGAGCTCTCAGTGATATGAGAAGAAGTCTGTCGTTTCGGGGTAATTTCTGAGCAAACCAATCATCCCATGTCCTTTCCTTTCATGACTGGAGCACTCCACCAACAGAAGTCAACTTTATCAAGTTGATGTTTTTCGCTGGCCCCTTCCCAACGCTTTCCTTGCCAGCATTTCTTCTGCAAATATGTTCACTCTGATAAAATGCACCAAGAAAATTAGCTATATACAATGTCTGTGAAGTCGGTGAATAAGTCCAATGCTAGGATAAAGTAGTATACGCGGCAACGTGTTTCAGAATATGCGATTAAAGGTCGACTGGCTACTCTTTTGGTCACGGTTGAATCGGACAATTTCAGCCTCGAAATTTCTCAGGTGATGTTGTCCTTGCTGCTAAGTATCGGAAACAGCGAATATTCGCACGGTATGTTAAAGTATTAGTCAAATAACATCTTTTCTAGCAGATTTCTTGGGTTTAGCGATATTCCGATGCGTCTGTAACGTCGTCGGCAATTTTAACAATTCCCCGAACTATGGATTGCTGGGCTTGACACGTAGGTAGCAACGTTTCTTCTAAGATGAGGCGATATATGTAACCTAGAAGAAACTTTCGTGATATCATTTCAAGCTTCTGCGCTTCGTTACGACAACTGTTCTCCGACAAATATGACAAATATAGGTTTTCAATTTATAACCTATATGAGAAAGCAAATTCATTGTTCCACGCCGAGATGCAAACCCAGTTTTCGCCGTTCCTTCCTTGTTCTTGTTTCTGTTAAAACCATCCGCAGTGAGTGCAGCACTCTTTTAAAGTGTACTATGGAGCGGTATTATCTTAAACCAGAGTTCAGACCAATGTTCCCTTCAAGCTGCGCACGTGCGCGGCCGCACACTGCTGACAAAGTCGCCACATACAGAAAACCTGTGCCGCGCACAAAAAAGCTGAAGAGATTACCTTTCTTTCAGTCGTTACGCACTGTTGTCCAAGTGAACGCGGTGAGTTGGTGAGTGCGCGCAGACTCGTGAAGAATTAAAGGAAACATTGGTCCATACCAATGTAACAGACCTCCGTCTGTAGTTGATCACACACGATTCAACAACTGCTGCAGAGACTTTATTACACGTCTGTCCGCCGAAGCGGCCAGAAGCAAAAGAGGAAGTGAAAGCACGATGCGATNATACTANAACTGACGTAAGGGGCAGTATAGAGCACGGCTGCCACATTATTCCCCACCAAACTTGAGAAGTGCCTNTAAAAGCACTCTCACAAAATACAATAAAAAAACAGCAACATCAANACCGACAAGTCCAAAATCATCAACAAAATCGCAAACACNCGCATGACCACATCACANTAGCAGAACANTAACCCTAAACTAACATCAATGAACAATTCCCTAAACTAAANCCCTAACAACGCCGCGCCACATCAACGGGAGAGTCACATGCTCCATCCCCTCTTCATAACATCGGACCGGGAGAGTCACAAGCTCCATCCCCTCCACGCGCGCTCACATCAGTTCCGCCAGTGAAACAGTCATTACGAAGTGAAGCCATCAGTCAAGTCTTCAAACTTCTCACATCGATGCAAAACTGCTTCTTCAATCGGTTCAGATAGCCAATGCCGTAATNTAATTTCCGCCCATCTTTCAGCATACCGGTACTGTCCAGGAATCTTCAGAATTGCAGCCAAATTAATGAAGTAACGNTTTTAGCGTGCTCGCCATTGTAACAGACCTCCGTCTGTAGTTGATCACACACGATTCAACAACTGCTGCAGAGACTTTATTACACGTCTGTCCGCCGAAGCGGCCAGAAGCAAAAGAGGAAGNGAAAGCACGATGCGATGATACTATAACTGACGTAAGGGGCAGTATAGAGCACGGCTGCCACACCAATACTGATCCAGAACAATAGCAAAAACTCGAGAACATATCAAGAGACCAGAACACGACAAAAATGGGTATTTTAAACGAAACAGCGACGGTTCGATTAGAGAGCTAAGTAGCTAAATTAATATGCAACAATGCTGTGCCAGTAGTAATTGCGTTCATAATGAAAGAGGCCGCGGGCCACGGGTTGAGAACCCTTGAACTAGGGTTACGATATGTCCTCTTTCAAGAGAATTTGTCCTCTTTTTTCAAGAAATATAAAGTTTATTCGGAGGACGCCAAAATGTCTTCCCTTTTTCAAGATTTGTCTTCTTTTTCTCGAAGTAGTGAAAAAAATACGTGTCGTACTAAACGACAGAGTGGGCTAAAAAGATACGAATAAAGACGGCCCAACGGTAGTTCCGTTCCGACAATTATTGCTCTGAGAGTTTAAATATGTTTGCATCGCTTTTACGAGATAAATTATGATAAAAAAACTAGGCGTAATAGCCCTAGTATCACGGTAACTGAATATTTTCCTAAGAACTCGCACTCATTTGGTAAAGTCATCATCAATCCCTATTGCAATTTCCAATTGCGACCTCGAATCAAGTGCTAAAAGCTATATGCTACCCCTCAACTCAATATACATTTTGAAATGACTTACTGGAGCACTCCCGTGCCTTTGATGTTAATTCTTCCACATGCGTGTGATTGAATAGCAATTTATGGCGTTACTTCTACTTCTACTTGAGTAGCAGCCCAAATTATTTTGGCAACCTCTTTATATCATTACTTTGCGATCAGACCCGGGAAACTACGCAATTCTATTTGTCTAATTAGCCTGATTTGAGTGAAATGCCGATAATCTAATTTGTGAAATGTTTCTTTGCTCTAATTTTAATCTGATTTCTGATTCTCCTGCACATTCTACATGNNGNCTGTTATATTACGAAATGAGCCTACCTTGGTTTACAGACATTTCACATTCTCGTGCTACGAGAATGAACTCTACTTTGATATGAACTGAACTCGTTTTTTGTTGTATTTCCTTTGTAATTAGGAAGTTGATTCAATTTCCAAGTCGTTGCGAATTCAGTAATTTTACTTCGAAACAATTTGGATACGCTACAGTTTCCTAGTTGCCTAACTATGTGGTATATCTGCTGTTATATATTTCAGCTGATTTCTACAAATGGTGCTACGTCGCGCGTTCCTGTGGATTTCTCTGGCTCTCTCCGGATCAAGCCGGAAAGATACGTCCGCTGGTGACCTCTCACGGGTACAAGCAGTCGTTGAACGATCAATTCAACTATTCCGGCACCAGAGACTGTTCCAGCATGTTCACCATTCCGCGAGCACTGCAGTTTTATGAAGAAATCGGTGGCCTGGTAAGCACTAATCTTGACAGGGAATCAATACTGCAAATTTCTGTTTGCGTGAAAACAGACCCGTGTTTTCTATGTATCAAGACAATTCTTTTCTCGAAGAGATGCTTGGAAGTACAGTGTAGTATATTTATTATATTCCTGTGTATTGTCCACCAACACTCGCCAGTAGTGGTCGCCAACGAGTAGACAACTGAAAAAGAGTCGCGTCACCAAACATGATGCCACAGGCATGAAATTCGAATATCCGAAGCAAACAGATGGCTTTAACCAGTGGTTCCTAACCTTTTTGAGTGTTGGAGCCGCATTTCAAACTTCAGGGTGCGTATGGAGCCGCATGGAAACACTCGAGTAGGCTATAGACTACTTGCACGGAAATTTAAAGGTAACTAGCCTACCTCTGGATCTCGCCATCCAGCTAATTCACTAGAGCAGGGGTTCTCAACTTCGCATGTACAACGGGCCGCATTTTACCCGCAAAAGACGCTGCGGGCCGCAAAACATTATTACCATGCATTTGTGAGCTTCCATCAAATTTAGGCTACTGGAGCCTATTTATTAGTCGTATACGGGCGTCTAGTCCATTTTTATGCATTTCAAATCATTAATGGACACTGATGGACAGCGTTCGTAAGTTTTCAATCGCTGTTTTTGTGAGAATATGTATCTTCCGGCGTCGCAAGTAAATCGCTTCATGGAGCGTGCATTGCATTCATTTCCAAGTCGGTATATGTACCTTATTATTATCATTTCACACGGTATTACTGTGACGCTTATCGCCGTTTAGGCCTTGTGCATCTCAACACAGGCACTTTTTTGTTGCAACAGAGGCCATTATCACTTTGAGCTCTCGGTGAAATGAGAGGAAGTCTGGCGTTTCGGGATCATTTCAGAGCAAACCAATTAACCCATGTCCTTTCCTTCCATGGCTGGTGCCCTCCACCGATAGTTACAGAAGTCAACTTTGTCAAGTTGATGTTTTTCGCTGGCGACCTCCCCACGTTTGCCATGCCAGCATTTCTTCTGCAAATATGTCCACTCTGCTAAAATGCGTCAAGAAAAATAGCTATACAATGTTTGTGAAGTCGATGGATTCGTCCAATGATAGGCTAAAGTAGTATACGCGGCAACGTGTTTCAGAACATTCGATAAAATGTCGACTCTTCCGGTCACGGTTGAATCGGACAACTTTAGCTTCAAAATTTGTCAGGTAATGTTGTCCTTGCTGCTAAGCAGTGTTCCCCCTAATTTCTGACGAGTCTGCGCACATACTCACCAACTTACTGCGCAGACCCTTGGACATTGACAACCGCGATTTAAGACTATAAAAAAGGTCGTCATTGCTGATTTTTGTGCCCAACTTAGATTTTCTGTACGCACAGATCGTGTCAGCGCTGCGCATTTGCGCACGTGCCCAGCTTGGAGGAAACATTGCTGCTAAGGCCCGGAAACAGCGAATATTCGCACACTATGTTAAAGTATTAGTGAAATCACACTATCTCTAGCAGATTTCTTGGGTTTAGCGATATTCCAAATCGTCTGCATAACGTCGTCGGCAATTTTAATAATTCCTATAGAACTATGGATTACCGGGCTTGACGCCTAGGTAGTAACGTTTTTTCTAAGATCAGGTGATATGTAACCTAGAATAAACTTTAGTGGTATCGTTTTAAGCTTCTACGCTTCGTCACGACAACTGTTATTCGACAAATATGACAAATATAGGTTTTCCATTTATATATGAGAAAGCAAATTCATCAAATTCAAGCTGCGCGCGTGCGCGGCCGCACACTGCTGACAAAGTCGCCACGCACAGAAAATCTGTGCCGCGCACAAAAAAAGCCGAAGTGATGACCTTTCTTTCAGTCGTTACGCACTATTGTCCAAGGGAGCGCGCGGTGAGTTGGTGAGTGAGGGTAGACTAGTGAAAAATTAACGGTCCATACCAATACTGATTCAGAACAATAACAATCTAAACTCGAGAACATGTCAAGAGACCAGATCACGTCAAAGAATGGTTATTCAAACGAAACAGCGACGGTGTGAGAGCTAAGTAGATAAATTAATTTGCAACAATGCTGGGCCAGTAGTAATTGCGTTCGTAATGAAAGAGGCCGCGGGCCGCAAAATGTGCCTCTGCGGGCCGCATGCGGCCCGCGGGCCGCGGGTTGAGAACCCCTGCACTAGAGAGACGACATATAAAGGAAATGTCTATGACCAGCAGCACTCAAGATACATCCTTGCCTGACGCGTATTCATCCACGCGTTTGACGCTAGTCTACAAAAATACTCTCTCCCAGTTTCCAGAATCGGCCTTATGGGCGGCTTTAGACAAAACTAATATCCATCATTTTAGCATTCATATAAAGCAGGGTTGTAACCAAGTCACAAGGCTCCGAGTCACAAGTCAATCTCACTTTTATATTTTTGACTCGAATCAAGTCGAGTCATTTTCAATTCCCACCGAGTCAAGTCCGAGTCCAAGTCAGCGAACAGAGGATCGAGTCCGAGTCATGGTATTATGACTCGAGTCCGAGTCCAAGTCATTGTTGACTGCTCAGTTTCCAGTAAAAGTCTTCCTAAACCCACTTTGTTAACTTTGTTTGGTGATATTGAATGGTCCGCATTTAAAATATATCAATTTTCCTCACTTTTAGCAGTTTCTGGTCACATTTTCAAGCACCAGTACCAACAAACGAAATCCCAATAGTGTGTTGGCTTCGAAATTACAATGAAATGTCGGTCTTGGCCGTCTGAATATCGAGTCAATGACTTGCTTCGAGTCATGCGCAATGACTCGAGTCCAAGTCGAGTCAATACACAGATTGACTCGAGTCGAGTCGAGTCATTTCCGTATTTTGAGAAAATGACTCGAGTCGAGTCATCTGAAAATCGTGACTCGAGTCTGACTCGAGTCGAGTCATGACTCGAGTCATTACAACCCTGATATAAAGAAATGGTCTATAACTATTCATAGAAAAAAAACTGTCGTCTATTTCTATTATATATTTTTGTGGCATATTTAGAGGTAAATCAGAACCGCAAGAAGGCTACCTTGGAGCCACATGCGTCTCTAAAGAGAGCCGCGGTTGGGAATCACTGGCTTAAACTCAATTTACTGTCTTTAGATTATATGTGATGTAAGATTGAGATTATATGTACAGGTTCATAAGACGCGGTTCCTTTGTAATGTCGGATGCCTGTCTTGAGATTGTATATACACATTTTGATCATTTCAGAAAGCTCTACAGTCGCATGCTGATAAAGTTCTTGGGGTTGCGTGCAAAAGCCTGGCCGCCGCTTTAGGGACAGGAGAAATGGATGTGCCAGATTCCATGAAGGCACCGTTTATGCGTCTGGTGCGATTGCCGATTGACAAACCTGCTCAGTTAGTGTTATTATTGTTTTTAATACGCCTTTCATAAGATGCCTTGAAAGGTGAACTAGCCATGGCTGAATCTAATTATCAAGGGCGCTTTGTGAATGAAATAAGCTGGTAACACCAGAGCACTGGCGTAGCAGCATCTGTTGCCGCCCCTGGCTCTCGATTAAAATGCCGCCCCCTAAGTAGACCGCAGCAAATTTCGACATAGATTCCTGTTCAAGCAATCTTGTCAATAAAGATAATTACAAATAATGCGCCGCGTTTCAGCGTCACCGTCTCAACGTTAATAAGACAAAAAATAGTAAAGACAAGAAATAGCGAACGAATGTATCGTGCACATAGGGGAGGCGACGAGTGACGCAGTGTGTAAATCAACTGTGCTGCGGCACCAATGGTGGTTAGTCCGAACCCATGTTCAAGCTGGTTTCTATGTGTCGGAGGTTTATCTGGGCTTTTCATCGCTGATCCCGCTGTACTAACAGTGCTGTCTTGAAAAGACCCAGAAACACAATAAGCCACGCTGCACAAAGTCGACATGCGAGGCTAGAAGTTGAATGCATGAGGGAGTGAAATGAAGGGCGAATAGTGAAATGAAAGTGAACGATCGCGAAGCGCTTGAAGAAAGACGCAAATATCAAGTTTACTTAAAAAGAGAAGGACACTGAACTGTATAATTTCCATGTCGTGTCGATGCGCAAGGCCTAACAAGCGTCATTGAAATGCCTTGAATTCATACTAATAATAATAATATTGTGCAAATAGAAAATCAATAGCCGCCTCAAAACATAACATTTCGGGCTTTCGCCGAAACAAAATCAGCGATAATATCCTCACATTCAAGTTTTTGAACGTAGTCTCTTTCAATAGACAGATTGGATAGAGCTGATAGGCGATCATCATTCATGGCAGAACGTAAATACGACCTAATCAGTTTGAGCTTTGAGAAGCTCCTCTCACAGCTTGCAATTGAAACATCAATGGTCAGATAAAGTTACAAACACGAGCATAAATACGGTGTCCAATCAAGTAGCTTTGCATTAAGTAACCACTGTAAAACATCAAACGTCGTTGCACTATACGATAAAACTTGGTTTCACTGCTCCGCACCAGCGTCTTAAATCTGTCAATTTCCGCAGCTAACTCCAATAAGTCCACCTCGTCGTCAGGAGTGCTTTTAAAAGCGCTGGTGAATAAATTGAGACTTTCGCTTTGCAGCAGCGCCTGGGGATTAAAAATCCAAACATATCATTTAAGTGGTGTATGCCGGTATACCTAGTTTCAGCTTCAAGTTTAAATCTGCTTCTGTATTTCTGCTTGTCTTGCTTTCTTCTTCTTTCTAAAGAAAGCTCCACTCTCTTGACACGTTTTATTTTCGAGTCCTAATTAACACTTGTATAAATTTANGCACANTCTGTCAATCTGACNNTTATTACCAACTTNAGCAATTCCTAGGACGGACTGGTTTACCTTCACAGCTATCTCGGTCTGCTGTACCAAATCGTAACNCANAGTANAGACCACTAACCNACGAATAGATGCGCAACTTAGTTCTCACACTTNAATANGCAGACAAGCCTACTGCTGAGCCAGCTAAAAGCAGCATAATTGGTCTTNGTNATCCTNTAGTTGGCAAGGCCCTCCGAGNGCTCAAATTTAACAATACTGATCTTNATCGAAAGCTATTGGTGNCCTGATTCCGGAAATACAATTTAAATGCTAGTCTGAAAATCGGCGTAGTTCCGAATAATCGCTNGANATAATTTCCATTATCATGGCCAATTNGTCATTGTGTTGCGATTGTTANGAACAACCGGCCATGACGGCTATTTCGGAGTGGTTCCATTGCCATGTTAACTTNTTANTTCGTGTTTNCGGAATCAGCNCAACACTAGCNTTCGATTGAGACCAGTTTGATTAAATTCAACTCGCGGGACGCCAGCTACAGGACTACCAATAACGCTGCTTTTAGCCGGCTGGTACAGCCTCATTTTGCCGCCCCCTTCGAGCCCGCCGCCCCTGGCGCAGAGCCAGAACCGCCATGTGGCTGCTACGCCAGTGCACCAGAGTTGGATCAATTCAGTTCAATCACAATTTATTTACTCCCTTGCATGTTTAAGTTACATTACAATTATAACTCTTTTATGCTAAAAATATCAAATTACAATTACAACATGTAATTGATTAATCATATATTCAACTTCGGTAGGGAGGCGGTCTTTGACAAACGTACCGACGTAATTAGCAGCAATCACAAGCTATTCATGTTTCATTCATGATGCGTAAAATACCCTTTGATTAAAAAAACTCGAACGTTTTCGAACTATTCCTAATCATGAGTAGGACGCACTGAAAAATATGAACACAGAAAAAAATTTAGGCGACATTTAACAACTGCATTTCTAATTGTGGAGCGGCTTGATGTTGCATATCTTGGTTCAGCAGTCAACAACAGATTTTTGAACGTTTCACTATCTACAATACTTTATGGTGACTGATCACAAGCTATTGATTTGAGTAGAGCTTTTGTTAATGCTTTTTGAGAGGCATCATATGAAGCAGATCCCTGGGAACAAGAAGTTTAAAAAATGACTTGATAGATGGTTGACCCTGGTCTAATTATAACGGTAATCTATTCTACTATAATTTGTTAAATGCGTCTTTAGCTCTAATTATAATCTAAATTTTTTTTGAAACTCCCTTAGGAGAACTGTATTGTGAGAAACAAGCCAGGCTTACTATATAGACATTTGTAATCCCCCGGCTTATGGGGATGAAATATGTTTCGATATGAACTCAACTTTATTCAATTTCCAAGTGTCCACGAATTCAGTAATTGCAATCGAATTTGGGAAAAAGCTGTGTAGCTTTAATCCTTTGGGATTTGGAAAAGCTGAAATTTTCTTGGTGTCGACTGTCCATTATGTCCAACTCTGGACTGCTGAAACAACAGCCAAGATTCCAGCAAAGTAGGCCCTACATTGCGCAATCTATTCAGGTCTTTAAAGCGGTTCACGACTCATGACGACGTTCGCGAGGCGTTGACGAACATGGGAACGTACATCTCGCGCGAAAACAAAATCGAAACGATGTTCACCTTCATCAGCGATGTGGTATATGTGCGATTGTCGGCTAACGCCTACACTAGCGGCGAGGACTTTCGAAAGCTTGAAGAAAGTTTAATTCTTGCGAAAGACCATTTTAATGGCTAGATATTCTGTGGTATGTTACAAATACATTGATAATGTTTACAAATACAACGTTGCAAATGTATATTGTCTATTCTCTGTATTCGTTTCTTTTCTGTTACATTATGCACAGTAATCCTAGTATTGGCTATGCAGATGGGAGAAGTTAAACTACGGTCTGTGGCACTACACGACGATGGTACCTACTCAATGACAAGTGGCGATTTCCAAGACATATCAATAGCCTACTAATCCGTAGTTTCAAGTAGATTTTGCTGTTGATCGGCGGTCGCTGCTTTCGAAATTGCAATATGTATCTTCGCGACTAGCGCAAAATGACTAATGACACAACAAATGAGTGCGATTAGGGTTGCATTTAAAACAACAATCAATTTAAAACAATAAACATGTTTGAAACGAGGCCCAAATTTAAAACATGTTTTTTATTGTTTTTGATGTTTTTTTTTTAGGCAATGAAGTCATAAATAATCAATTATGATGTCATAGTCGATTGACTTTGACAATTGAAAATATAGGGTAAAAATAGCTCCTATGACGAAATATATGTATTGCTGTTGCTATTGCTGTTGAACCGACTGTTATGAGGATTACAACCATCCCATATCAATGTACGTCGACTCTATCCGGTTGTAATTATCCGCAGGCTCATACAACATGTTTTTTGTAAAGTATTTACACAATTATGACATAATTTTACAACTTGAAAAAAAAACATTTTTTTTAAATACCTTTATTTAAAACACTGTGTGAAACATGTTTTAAACAACGTGTTTCAAGACACCGTTTGATTTAAATGCAATCCTAAGTGCGATGATCGAAAATATATCCCCTCGCCTTGAAAAAAGGGGCTATTTCGCCAATCTCACTCGACACAAACAAACCCAAAAAATAGCCTACATTTTATTCTACAGCAGGGCTGGCCAACCTTTTAAGCCAAAAGGCCACATTAGATTGACGAACTGTTGCGCGGGCCACTAGCCGCACGAAGCGCGAAAATTTTTTGAAGTTCACAGGTCAATAATATTGTCACCTGACTATATTGCGGGCCTGTTATATATCTCTGGGCTCAGTTTGCAAGGAATGGGCTATTGGCGTCTGGACATATCGATATCGAAAGTTTCGACCAACATGCGTCAATCATTTTGTGCCTATGGTTTCATAGTCGACGGTCTTTCTGCGAGTGCAAACGCAAAGTCGCATATGTTGAACGACACTCTGTCTCGTAATCGCGAATATAGTTCGATTCAATCTGATGTATTAGGTGTTCTTTCATTTTCACAAAGGGGCAATAATATTAAAAAGGAAAGGAAAGGACGTAGTTTATTTTTGTCCTTGATGTTTTTGCGGCATATACACCGACTCATGATATACTTACACACGATCTGCGCATATGCATACCATGAGTGCATGATGTGCATATATGCCGCTGGACAAGGAAGTGCAGATATAGCCTTTACGACTTTCTAAGTCATGCACCACCCCTCCATGCTATCTCAGTAATGCATGAGCGCCAAGCAGGGAAGCCATGGATACCAGTGTTACTATAATCAGGTCTTTGGTCTGACCCGGCCGGGAATCGAACCCACGACCTACCGATCAAAAAGCCGGACGCTTAACCATCACGCTATTTTGATCGGCTTACGCCGAGTGACAACATGTTGCGGGAAGCGTGTAGAAAATTTTTACATTTGATAAATCTATCACAAATTATTCTGCTTTATTGTAGTCTACGAAGATCTACCAATATGTGACTAGCTCATGAATCTGCCAATGCGTCGGAACTGATATTTTTAGTCATCTCATCTCCAGTGTTGCGGCCAGACTAATAAAATTTTTGGTTGGCCTCACAAGTTCACAATCTGTGCAATCCATTTTTGATAACATTAGAAATTTCGGAAATTACCTCGCGGGCCACTCAAAACCTTCTCGCGGGCCACGGGTTGGCCGGCCCTGTTCTACAGCATACAAACCGTAAAAATTATCGTGTTAATAATTAATAATTGTCAGATTCTATTTTCATCTGAACAACACACGCACACAATGTACAATGCGATACACCAGTTGCGGTCTCGTGACCTGGCATCCACCTCGGCCTAGTGCCCGATGTCAGTGCCGTATAGGCTAGTAGCCTCTGGGCGAACAGGGCTCTGCGCCATGGGCGACAAATGTTTGGTGATAACCCTTTTTTTAGTCCACACTACAGAAGTACTGAAAAAGGTGGGTAATGCGGTATTCGAGGCGAAGTGATCACATTTTTTCCAGGAACTATATATTGAAACTATTTCAAAATCCGGGCGACATTTTCAATGAAAGCCATGGGCGGTCCTATGCTCCTACGCCACTGCCCGATGTTACAGTTTTTTTCGATGTTACTCTCTATGCCGTGGGTCTTCCAATTCCTTGTGGATACGTTCTTTCAACGAACCTTTTCTGTCTGCTCTGCGACGCGGGGAAATGGAGCCCAGTCAACCTCCGACGCGGAATCGAGCACGCGTAGCAGACGCTCATCGTCACCACTTCGCTAAATTTCCTGTATCGCTAGTCGCTAGTAATTATGACCGTTTCCCTTTTACAAGTGCAACAAAAAAATCCCAAAATTGCTTTTGTACATAAAAAAATTTAAGAGGTTCTTTGAGGTACAAAACTTCAACAATATTATGCAAAATATAAGTTGTAAAAGTAAGCGGCTCTGTTTAAAAAACTAGAAGTGGAACGAGCCTAAAACATTACAACTCGAGTAGTATGTAGGCAAAACACTCGTCAGTACTCTGAATGCCAAGATTGTTATGACTCAACTCGTTTCTTTCAATACGGAAAATGACTCGAGAATATTTAAGTTCCCACACGATCGGTGTTTCGTCTGCCAGAAACCGTTAAGAGGTGAAAATTTGTGTAATATGAATAAGCAGTGGATATCACCAAGCGGAGTTATAAAAAGTGGGTTTCACAAGACTTCAACTCGAACTGAACAGCCACAACACCAGGACTCGGTGGTGAATTCCAAATGACTCTAGTCAAAACTATAAACGAGATTGACTTGTGACTCGGAGCCTTGCTGCTTGGCTACAACCATGCTGGATGCACAATAGCACATCACACGCTACCTTTCCCTGTGTGTTGTGTGTGCAGCGCACTCATTTCAAGCAAGAAGCGTCTTACGAATAACACAATCGCAATTTATTTCAAATTTTACACAACGTTCAAAGGTGAACAGTACATCACCGGACCGGGGTCCAGTTGAGCCGCAGAGTCAGTCGTCGATAGTAAATTACACGGCTAAGTCGTGTCCATCTGCTCTTGTACGGTTTCGGAGACGACATCAAACTTGACGGGCTTCACGGTCTTGGAAAGCACCGCAGTCGTGCCGGGTTTAAACTGATATTTCCCTTGTCTGCAATACACAATATTGTGAGTGCTCCGGCATAGCTACGACTGTGTGCATGTGACGCAGTGCTACATAAGCATCGGAAGAGGAAACTTCCAAGAGTGGCACTTTCACAAAGTCAACTAGGCTAGGTCTTGATAGATAGAACTAGATAGATAACTCTAATTCTAAGCTCTGATTAGGTTCATATTATTACCGTTAACACTCGATTTGGATTCAATTTCTCAAATCATTGTGCCATGCAAAATATATAGACAAAAAAACACAACTATTATCGAGATCAGGGCTGTAACGACTCGAGACCGATCAGTCTTTGTCACTCGATTTGACTAGAGTCATTTTTTAATGCGTAAAAATGACTTGACTCGAGTTAATTTTTGCATTGACTAAACTTGTACTCAGGCCATTGTTCATGACTACAGCGGCCAAGACATAATTTCATTTTAACATCGAAGAATAGTTAAGTTAACGCATGATTGGTATTTCTTCGATCAGTCGCGATACTTGGGCCAGAAACAGTTAAGACTGAGGAAAATTACAGTCGGTGGTGAATTGAAAGTGGTTCGACTTGACTAAAGTCAAAACTGTAAAAGCGAGATTGACTGGAGACTCGGAATCTTGTGACTTGGTTACAACCCTGATCCAGATTGATAATGGCACAGGCATTTGCAATTTAAGTACTTGCGAATCCAGCAATTCTAATTCTAATCTAATTTGGAAGACTCAACAGTTGGAGTCACCAAAAAACTATAAAATCAACTCGACCCACCTGACGCCCTTCTCGTTGGCGACGTCGTAAGGTCGCAGATATTCCACTTTGTTGTCTTTCTTGATGACGCAAAGATCTACGTTGGAACCGGAGCCGAGGTCGTTGAAGATACCGGCGGCAATCGCGTCGCGCACTAGCAGCATGGCTTCCTCTTTCTGAAATCATATGTCGAGAGATAATTTATGAACGAGAATCATAGCTTCGATAATATTTCTCATTATGGGAGCCTCGAAACCTCGATTAGTCGTAATGGAGCATACAAAACATGTACGGTACTGCAAAGCGACACATGTTAGTGGAAATCATATATGATATTGAACCAAGTGCAATGAAAAAGGTATGGATGAAAAATACTAAATAAATAATCTTTATGTCATTTAGAACCACCGGTAACAACGTTGTTTGAGGTTGTATAAAAAATACAGTTTTGAATTCCAGTATCTATAAATATATAGTTATCATACCTTCATATTAGGCCTGTAGCGTGCTTCAAATGTTGCCATCGCAGCCAACGAGCCAGATCCTGGAAATGAATTCAAGATTACTATATTGCTAAAGATTTTGCCACGTCATACGTAACGATGACAAAATAAAAGTGTTTCTATTTCTAACATCACATAATGATTATTGTGGTGTATTGTAAATTTGCATCGTGAAATTCTAGAGCGGTATCTATTTTCCCCCAATCCCAAAGATAATTTCGTCACATAGGTGATACAAACAGACGGCAAACTACTTTCCGCCTAAAATCTAAAGATTTAAACGCAAGTAGTTATGCCCCCCCCCCAAAAAAAAAACTGTCCAGCAAAAGAATAATTAGTTTAAAAACGTAACCACTCGAGTACGCCGTGCATACAGAAAAAACCATCTAGAGTAATCTTAAGAAGTAGAAATGCTTCGTTACTGACCACTGGGGTTGTTCAGAAATAACTTTATTCCAGATTCAAGGGATTCACCGATTAAATTGTTAGGTTGCCAGGGCCAATTGATATTTTCGAATTTATTATACAAAATAAAGATATAAAAAATTCGGAAAAAGCGTTATTTTTGAACAGCCCTACCGACAACTTATGACAAACACTCACCCATAGTGACGTACGGGAGTTTGTCCGTGGACCCGTGCGGGTGGATGCTGTATAGATGAGGTCCGGAATGGTCCACTCCCCCGAGGACCAATGCGGCGCTGACGTGACCCTATTAAAAAATGCAGTTAGAGGGTGTGTAAATATTTTGGGAGCTTACGGCAGGGTTGCGATGATTCAACTTGACTCTAATAAATAATGGTAAATTTTCTCTTGGTGGCGAGGAGCGTATAATTACAGTACTTGAAAAAAATCATCTTTCGCTACTCTACTCAAATCATTAGAATTGATACTCCATTCAGATTTGAGTACCGGTACTCAAATCATTGCGCTCAGCCCGAATCATGCCACGTCAACGATACATACACAATTCTCGAATCAATCTCTACCTGGTATTGAAACAAGTACTGTTTCAGCATTCTGTTGGCGGTCACCACCCGCGTCGGTCTCTCCGTGTCAAGTCGATGGAGAGAAAGATTGGACGCGATCATATTTGTGGTCATCTCCGTGTCTGCGGCTGTACCGGCTCCACAACAGCTAAACATGAAAAAGGCAGTTTTAGAGTCACGGTCGATCAAATTTTGGAGATATCGTCAGCGTTGTAACGAAGTCACCACAAGTCCATCCTACTTTTATAGTTTCGATTAGACTCAAGTCAGGAAGCAACAGGTCGAGTCATAGTGTTGAGACTCGAGTCGCAAGTCGCTGTGTTCCTGGCGCGTTATCGAGTTCAAGTCTGGTTCAACTTGCTTCTTAAATGTCAAAGGCCTTGCATAGGGATGTTCCCCAGAGTTAGGAATGAAAAACTCAAATAACTTCGCTTCTACTGGTTGGATTAGAGTCAAATTTAATCAGTGAATCACCAGAATCCTGAAAAAAAGTAAAATTTGAGCAACCCTACCTCGAATTCATAAATACATCAATTTTGCACAATTGACTCAAGTCAAGTCGAGCCATGACTCGAGTCATTACAGTATAACCATGGATATCGCCACATTCTCTAGTAACAATCACAGTTGGTCAAAGTAGAAAGCATTACTAAGGTAGACATAAAATTGTAAATTTGTAATCAATCACAAGTAGAGGTAGCAATTTCTTACACAAAACTACTTCAATTGAATGGCATATTCATATTGAAATAAACCCGAATATTTTCGGCTGACACTCGTCAGGG
>ATSW01016165.1:0-19993 GCA_000444245.1 Botryllus schlosseri | reverse complement strand
ACCAATGTTCCCTCTAATTTTTCACGAGTCTGCGCAAACACGTTAACTCACTGCGCAGGCCATTGGACAATAGTGCGCAACCAGCCCCCCACATAAGGCGATAAACCGAACTGTCGGGCTCTACGCTTTTTGCCGATACTTATTATCTACATCGGGGGACGCTTTGGTGGTTGTGTCGCCTGAACGCGCGAAGCGCGAAAATTCTATATGATTCATGATTGAATCGGTCAATATGATGGGGAATTGCATATATCTATTGCTATCCATTTTTATCCTCTCTCTGCTCACATAATCAGATTTACCGGTAAAGCTGATCGAGTGAGGTGTGTTAGAAAAGGTAGGTCCTCTAAATATTAATTAAACATCTTCGGGCGCATCCGTTGGTATAATGACTTCGTTACATGATGCTATTTCGTGACCTCCTATCGGCTATGTCAAAAAACATTGAAATCGCTCAAACGAACTAAACTAAAACACGAACACGATTCAAAATTGGTATTTCTCTACTGGCAAATAATGTTCCCTTGACGTCATGGCATTTGTCTTGTTGTGGGACTCGGATCGCTAGCCATTTACGCGCCTATGGACAATTAAACTTTTATATGTATGAATCGAAGTTTTCGGTAGGCATATAGGTCAGTCCTTTTCGGCCAAGGTTTTCTCGCTGCTGATCGTTTTGGCGCACTTCTCGGACTCGCAAGTCACATAGCCTTTAACTTCATATGTCTTGGTGCGTCGTGGCAAGGTAATGGCCGACGCCAAAGTGCTCATTTCTCTGAATCACGCGTATTTTTTGTTCTGGGAAGGGTACCCAATAATCAAGATAATTGATAAAATTATTTCGCGCCCGGCGCGAAAAATATTTTGAAAAATCCCCAAAAATTACACCATGATTTATGTTAATTCACGAAATAATTTTGGGCTCCCTTCGATCTCGGCCCCCTAATTGAGAGTTTGGGGTGCGCCAGTTACGGTTCTACTGTTCATGACACGCGGAGAAGACTATGCGCTAGTTTCTCACAGATTAACTTAGAGCTAGCCCATTGTTATTTATAACTTTGTTAAACCATGTTATTTCGCCACTCCCAAAAATAATGCGCTATTGAAATGATGTAAGTATCGCTCACGCGTACGAGTCCATACTAAAAGAAAAGATTTTTCGTTAGGCGCTCGTGATTGCAAAGTCTCATTTCTTCAAGGAGCGCAATATTTACCTTTGCGGGCCGGACTTGTACCTCGGTGTAAGACTTCAGCGATAACACAATTTACTCCTGGCAATGTTCCCTCTAATTTTTGACGAGTTTGCGCGCCTGCGTGGTCCCTTGGACAACATTGCGCAACGACTTAAAAAAACATCACTTCGGATTTTTTGTGCGTAACTTGGATTTTCTGTGCGCAGAGACCGGTTCAGCACTGCGCATTTGCGCACGTGCGCAGCTTCGAGGGAACATTGCCGAGGACCCCCCGAATTTTTAGTTCAAATTTATCCCAATCATCGTGCAATCGTCATCGGTCTTGTGCAAACTGGTAACTGTATTGCCTCACTGATGAACATTAACGAAATGGCTTATCTTGAAAATAAGATCATACTATCCATGTAGACTTCTAATTTTTCAAAGCGAATTCTACAACTGCATTTCTTGAAATAACTAGTCGCGTCTTGAAAATCCGCGCCTTCGACTTGACTAGAACGAGTGCAGAAAATCCATTTACACCAATATAGATGGTGGCGAATGTATATTAATAACGCGGAACGCTTCCGATGATACATTTCGCTATGATCAAAACAAATATGGCACCAAAATTGACAAACAAATTTTTTTTAATAAAAATATAACGTCAAGCCAAGTGATTTCTATCTAGAAGCTTATCTTGAAGTTATTATGGAAAAATGTATGTAAGTATGTATGTATCACAGGAGAAAATGAATTTCTGTAAACTTTTCGAAGATGCCGTGATTGACCTTATACATCCTAGTTTTTTCCCACAATCACTAACAAAACATCTCTAAACAGCAAAATGTTTGAATCGGTAGGCTCTTGGCAATTTAGCAATGAAAATGAGTCTACAGAGCGGGATATTTCATTTCAGACGGCCATTCTGTTGATGTGAGCTCTGGAGTTTTACTAGTAATGAAGCGAAANTTCCTCGTGATTTTCCGAATTGAAAAAATACAAATTAGGTTATCAATATTTTGAAGCTTCGCAGACCCCCTGAAAATGCGTTGCGGACCTCCAGGGGTCCGCTGACCTAGAATATATGCATAGAATACTTACTTTTGATTTACTTTATAATTGCTACTTTTATTATACTTGAGTATGAAGTGATGGCGTTACTTCTACTTCCACCTTGAGTATGGACGATGAGTAGTTTGACCACATCTGGCTACATAGGAGTTGCCGAGTCAACCTCGGTGCGTCAGCATGAGTCCGTGACCCAATGATATTGCAGTACTGGAACATAATACTGCCAGGCTAAGGGACGAGAGACACACGCATTTTGTAACGGAAAAGATGGATTGGTAGGAAATACGTTATGCTACCTTGCAACGAATTCAGTACTGTGAAAATNTACGCGAATACGAGGGCCGTCGTTTCGTCTGCAATGCCTGCCAGGAAAAATCCAAAGACCCACGTCAGTCCCAGCAACGTCACAATGCTGAGGTTGATTCCCAGCTTCCTCTTCTGAGATTGCCTGGTTGCTCGCCAAGACTTGCCCTTNAAATATTATCAAAATATTTCTAAATTTGCGCCACGGCTACCCTTACTAAGAGAAGGAATATGAAGAAAGTTATCTTATACTTCGCCTTGCATGTCTACATCACAAGGGCNTGTGCAAGCCACAGTNTGTTTTCTGTTCAAACTGAGCAAAGCGCACCCTAAGATTCATNAGATTGTCACGCCATAGATGTTGCCTGTTCCATCAAAATATCTGTGTGAATGCGGGTTCTCAACGATGTTACTTCGAACGACAAAGCAGTGCAATGTCTGGAATATTCAACATCACATGCGAGTGACTGTTTTCACAACCACCGCAGCAATTACGACATTATCAGGGCCAAACCTAACTCAACAAGCACATTAACTTAATATGTAATAAGCCTAACTACTTAAAGTATGCTATCTTGTGCGTTATTGTTGTCGGTGTTGGTNGTATTGNAATATCGTACTCGGCATCAATGGCCTTGTCCATCAGGTCGATTCTATTTACATTATGCCATTAAATATCACTTCGGGTTGGCNAAACAAATTATATTTCTNGGGAAATAGTGGTGGGATAGCTTGTCGGCTGTATTAACATCATTTAAGCATTCTAACAGTATGTTACTATATCAGCTATTTTTAGTTNAAATATTATTTTTTAACTTTGTTCAGCTAAAAGTTGAAAATAATGCGGGGCCATTGACGCTTCGAAATTCAAATGTACAATAAAATTAAAAATTACAATGGTATGAAGAAACGGCGGTGAACAAGTGGNCTTAATCATGATCAAAAATAAACTCTAAGGCAGCGTCCATGAATGTTTTACCCTGTTATACGCCTTTAAACTNACATATCCAACCTACAGAGTTCAATTATCTTACAATATTACAATCTCATTTTCATATGACATCACTAATTAATAACTGATTACTCACCCAACCAGATTCGCGATTTCTGCATAGATGATACGANAGCACGACGTAGGCGATGAGATTGCCGCTAATCATTATGGCGGTCGGTATGACAGCAAGGTAAATAATATAGTTTGGCTGAATCCAGCATCTGGGTGAGATAAGCAGTACGTTGCTTTTTACGGTTGCAAGACTTTGAAATGCATTACTTACGTCACTGTGGCTCCTTGGTCGTATGGATATTCGTAGAGACTGTAATCCGAGATTGCAACTATCCCCACAAATATCGCCGGCATNGCCCACCCCCATGCAACTGACGCCCAAACCAACTTTTGATTTCTCAAACGTGTTCTTGCCCATAGAGGCTGATAAATGTATAAATAAATTCATTATACATTAGGATAGCATACAGAGTTAGTCCGTATACATTTAAATTGTTTTCGTTATATTCGTATACTTGTCATTGCCAAAATTGTCCGGCACATTTCACCTTTTCTTCATACTTAAGATCTTCTACATCACGGAGGAGTTAGCAGAACATTTCAGGAAATAACATTTCAATACATCGAATACTAAAAATCGCATAAGGAAACATACACATTCCAGGTAACTTCGACNGGCTTTTNTCTTGCATCATAAGGGATGTGTCTTATAACATACGCGTTTATTGAAAGAAAATAACCTCTTGATCGGTNTCAGCAAATGGTATTGACGTTTGTACAACCACGTACACGTCACAAAAATGCAAAATTCGTGGTTTTCGTGATATCATTACATNATGACAGTACGAGACATATTTCTAAGAGGATGTTAGCATCAGGATCAGCATCTGAGNAACCTAGGTAGTCCTCCGATGCGGAGCAGATAGGTGAAACTATCTCGGAATGGTGTCATGGCGATTGTGTTTTACAATTACACCTTTCGCCACCNTAATAAAACTGAGACAATATAGATTTTGACACTGCATGGCGTTTAAAACACGGAAACAGTGCTATTTTACTCATTCGATTTACTCAGGCGGCAATGACACAAATACATCTCTCACCTTCACCACCGCCATGCAAAGAGTCGACGCTTCGCAGTTCATCCATGCGCACGAGGCAAGCAGGAAGAAATGTAATATGGCCGCTATGGCGATGCACGAGGAAGCTATGTCGTCGTAGTTTACCGGATTAGCGATGAACGGCATCTCGCTAATCAGTAAAGTGACGTTGAGTCCGAGAAGGGCGAGAGATAGGTTTACCAGCAAGAATGCAGCTTGGAATTTGCGTCCTGAGCGGGTTTTTCTGATTAAGAAAGAGATTATGTGTTTGTTTTATTGTGCGTCGGGCAGGGCAAAATCGAGTACCTGAGTGATTCGATTCTGAATGCAGTATTTTGCTTCGAGTCGAGTAATCGAGAATCACTCATTATGACGTCATAACAGAATGTAATATGTCAAAGTTCAAATATGTACCTTTTATGCCACCATAAGAATATGATGTCTATTATCCATCACTTTAAAGATACTTTGGTAATTTTTTGACCATACCGATTTCATTGAACTGTGTGACAATGTTGTGAGATGATCAGTACTTCGGAAATGTTATTTCCAGCACCGTTCCTAGCTTTTTAATATATGTTTCGCTTGCTGGGACACGTCAAATCGAACTTTCAAGGCTTCTACGGTGGAAAATAGTATCGAAACTATAATCATCGTTGATAAATGTACTTTCAGTGACGGGGAGCGTATGATTTCAGTACTTGAAAATATTGTATTCTGCTACTCGACTCAAATCTATAAAATTAGGATTCGATTCAGATTCGAGTGCTCGAATCATTGTGCCCAGCCTTAATTGTGCGATGGTGTTGATGAGAAAACGCATTTTCCAAAACGATTAGGGCTAATATAATCAATGTAGATCCGTACCTCGATGTTAGATCCTGGATAAGACGGACCTATTTTCCAAAATGTTAAGGACAATATCCACAATGGATATAGATCCGTACCTCGATGTTAGATCCTGGATAAGACGGACAGATTTTCCAAAATGTTAAGGACAATATCCACAATGGATATAGATCGGTACCTCGGTGGTAGACCCTGGTGAAAGACCGACAGATATTCCAAAACGTTTAAGGCACTACCATAGCGATTTACAACGTAGCTACGTTGTAAATTGCTATGGCACTACATAGGTTGAATAAAAATGAATATTATAACCGGAANTANTAGGCCTATAACATTAGGAATACNTCNGGCCAGTACTGCTAATATAAAGACCTTAGAAAAGTAANCCATGGTTGAANTTGTCCACACATTCGTTTTTCGAAACTGATGTGTCGATGATNGAGTATGACATTAGAATAAGACCCGCCTTGTTTGCACATTCGTTTCACGNAATGGATGTGTCTGACAAGTGCACTTATGGCACCATGATCAGTACGTGCATGCAAATTATTGTATTTTGGCAACGTTACGATAGCAAATNACGCAATATTCCGACATGTGTGTATTTAATGTCCTCCCTGTGCGCATCGAATGTATNTACAACTNGTATGACNAGAAGAGCGTCTCGAAAACATGCCNAAGATTNNTTGCCCTGCTCGCANTGAGGCCATAATAAGACTGACTGAAGTGATGANATGGCNTGAGAGTATCGATATGAACTGGACATTCTGATGGCATTAATGAACGACTTGGTGGTACCAACTCTAAAATTACTATTCGACAGTCCCGAAAAACTGCTTCCCTCGATAGAATNTAGGNCTTAATGAAGTCAAATGAACGAGATGAGAAGAAATCCGGCACTATCAATCACTGCTCAGCNAGGACCAGTGAACCAAAGGTTGNAACGTGCCAAACAANGCCCGCAANAANTCGCGTTNAAGNNANCGGNGNAAAGAGNCGATCNAGACGGCTGCAAAATCAAGAANAGATACGCAGANGAATCGTTTCATCANCAAGGGANTTNAAGAAATCGGGTTCGAAATAGATGCACNAGACNAAGTACCCANNCGTACNGTTGCCAAATANGTCCTNNACATNCGATGATGGAGGTCGGNGNGGGTGCGTTTGACGAACAACGACNTGAATCNATCTGCGGCATGATGACGAGACGCGTGAGTCATAACAGGACATTGNTATTTTCACGTGATGGTTACTNNGATGTATTATTGTATAGTGACGCCATTTTGTTCAAGCGCTGCCTTTACTGTATCTTTGATCAATACCATCAGGTTGCTTTAAAATGGCGCTAACATTTTATGNCGTAGATATGTGTATGGGTTAGTGAACATTTATTATGTGAATAATTGGNTGTTACTACAGTAATATGATAGCGANTACTATGCCTGTAGGCTTTACAATAGGCGNTATACACCGACCACGCCCTATATTAGTGTCGGGACCCTTCACCCTAACGNGATAGAAGCTTAGGATTAGAAATGGTTAGGGATTTCTNCAGAAANCCGTAAAAGGGACCNTGGGTATCTAACAGTGTTCNAATAAGCAACACCTTGTTAAGGGTAGTATCNTCANGTGCANTTTAATNGGCATATGNNCATNTTAATNGGGTCNACGATNCNANGTCCTTAATGTTNGAACCTCCCNGAGTTANGCGTTATAACTAGCTACGCACCCTTAGACTAAGCTAGGAACCTCTACCTTATTGGAGCATGTGTAGAGTTANAGATTCGTNGTAAATCAGATCNATTGTNTGTGAGACACGGTACATACGAATGAATAAAAAGCTTATANACACCGATACTAAAGGAACNCAGAGATATAACAGATAGTGATTAAAACATTNGNTCGTGCATGACTATTGTGATTGAATGGTGTANNATGTAGCGATATGTCATNAATGAACTTTACGGCAGGANAGGCCGTCACATNCATTANATGTGTAAACTAACCTNGGAGCTGCTTTACGGCAGGACAGGCCGTCACATGCATTATATGTGTAAACAAACCTATGAGTTATTTTACGGCAGGAAAGGCCGTCACATTNNTTATGTGTTAACAAACCCTGAAAGATACCACTTCGGCAGGAAAGGCCGTCGCATAGTTTATATGCGAAAACAAACCTTGGAGTATTTAAAATACATTTAATCGTGCATGAATATGAATAGGTTCAAGCTTTATCTTGTGTTATAATTGATGGATATTCTATGTGCCAATTTAACCGAGTTTTGCTTAGATACCTCATTCTGTCTGCATGGTTATTTAATTGGAGTATTTGGTTGTATTAAGGCTCAATTACACGTTATATAAGAATAGTTTAGAACTCTGGACCTAAGGGTCATTGTCTGATATTGAAAGGTACCACTACTGCAACTACTGCTGCTTCAATCAACACCCACGGACGTCGTCTGGACAATACAGCGCAATAGAAGGTCAACTCCTCACCGCGAAATAATCCGAACCAAGTGTAGACGACTCGCATAACAATCGTTATCGGAGCTGCACTATAAAGACATTACTGGAGCCATCGGCGAGATTATTCCGGTGAAGAAAAACATTGACCTATTAATGTGCGCGAAGACGACCCTCGTGAGAATCGTGCTCGGAGTGACGGTAATCACTTCTGTTATATCTCTGCTNATAACGTTGGCNTCGGTNTACGTACACCTCGTGCCGGTATTCTTTCCTACNACAANNCCTGAAGNNCTCTCTAACGACGTCACTACAACGGCCGAAGCNCTNNNTGTCCCACGNAACGGATTTGCTGTGGNAATCGCNAACGNNACCGACCCAGTTNTCTTCGNAAGATATTCCNTACCTGCAACGCNAGGGCGAGTGATCGAGAACAACAAAACCACGTCCGCGGGTAATCNACTTCGTAACGGTACTTCCCCTAGCCAATAAAAGGTACGGGACCAAAAATACAGACAATCAAAAGTTANATGAACTATGCGAAAAATGCTAAAATTATTTAAAAAGAAGAGTAAGNCGTCAAAGGNGGCAGGCGAGCTCGAGCAGGGTATCAAGCTGCTGAAAGCCACGCAAAAACGCCACGAAGACGTCAGACAACAAGAAAGACANNTGGCAAAAGACGTGGCTGACCAAACGAAAGTNCTAAAAGAAGTCAAATCAACTCTGCCNGAGACAATGAAGGGGCTGGAAAAGGCCAAGAAGGAAGTCNGGCGAGCTCAAGCCGACCTGAAAGNGGTATGTGATGCCACTTCGAAGGTCAGCGGGAANGTCTCTACNGAAGTCCTCAATGAAATCCTGAAATCGGAATTTGAGCTGGGCAAAGCCCATGCACAAGTGGTTGNGGATAAACCACCGCCACCACCTTCTCTGTCCGTAATGGCTACAGCACCTCCACCGGCGTATGACCCACCCGTTGGGGAATCGCCTAGGGCGACAGCGCCCCTACCCACGTTTACAGTCGAAAAGGGCCTGGATTGCCATACCGTGACGGCAGTCTACCCTACGTTACCAGGTTCCNAGCCGAAGTCGCTGTCAGATTCTCAGCNACAGGGAACGACCCCATGCTTCCCGGTTCGAAATGGGACANGCCACGGACNACGAAGGGGAAANCTAGTAGATACACCCAGTCTATTCCGNNTGAGAGAAACCGGNACCGACACCGATTCGGACGATGNCTATGCACNNGCTCGAGAACGGCTNGGGGCATGGTTCGGCGATCAACGGGCAACTGAAGGAACCCGAACCAGGACACAAGGTGCGGCCAGCACTCCAACAAGGCGCGTTACCTNTCAAGAAGGGAGAACGAANTACCGACAAGACGGTAGCGAAGATCCTGAGGACTCGGGTGAAGATACTGATGCCCAATTGGACAGATTGGGTAGACAAATAGCGGAGGCACGGGAGGCCATTCGGGAGACCACACGCGCGCTTCAGCGAGACTCTGGTCGGCCCAACCCAATCGAACCCGAAGAGAATATGTCAGACATCTCTGAGTACCTCAGGTTACCTCGATACGCATCTACTCCGAGAGAGAGCGAAGGGAGGCCGAGACTTCCACGAGATCAACCACGGAATGATGCCGTGAACCCGGTGTTAACTACGCCCGAAAGGTTCCAGTCGGAAAAGGAGATGCTTCAGCTAATGATGGACCCTGGGGATATGCCCCTTCTAAAGTGGATGGCTAATACGATGAGACGTATACGACACGGCGAGGGTGATACTGATACAGATATAATCCTGGCCAATGCAATGCAGAAGAAGTTGCGAAGTGCGGGTCGCCTCAAACAAGCTAATCAGCTAGGAAATTTCTTCAACACCAACTCGGGAAATGCGAAATGGGTCTCGGTCATGAAATCATTGTCGCTATCCAACCCGCAAGGCTTGGTCAACAATGAAAAGGTCATCAACGATTTCCGGAGGAATTATCAGTGGGAAGACGAACCTCTTCCGCTGTTGAACAGCGCCCTAAAACAACTAGAGATAGACATGGAGGCTGAAATCAAAGAGAATCCGGATGGGCTGCGGCTTTTCCGCAACCTAAGACAACGATTACCAGAAGCACTTAGACTGCTAATGCGGGGATGGGATAGCAGGCCNTGGCAAGACGTGGCGGAGGATTTACAGTTGTACTGGAATTCTGAGTTTTTGGATGAACAAGAGGTACGTCCCACCGCTCGGGAAGTCAGAAAGACGCGCGAAACAACGTCGCCCCTACCACCTGTACATATATATAATGTTCAGCCNGCNGGACCCATGATGCACAGTTACCCTACTCACGGGGGTGNAGATGGNCGANTANACACCCCTCCTCCACCGACTACANCACCANNTCCGATGGTGCAACCACCCTCACCCCNACAACCTCCNCACATGATCGNAGGNACACCANCCAGACCNTCNGGGAATNTGTCGCCACGGCAGCCCGTCNGCGNCGGGCAAGCNTCGCAGCCACGACGTGGCCCTNCTCGCGGCGCAAAGACCAACCGTTTTCCTACCAATGTAATGAGTGGAAATGGNTTTGGCAGACAGGGCCCGGCTCNCAGGGCCANACCTNCCCGNACACAAAATGGGCGCNACGCATCGANTGGACCNAACGTTCCGCCAACNCGGAACTCCAGATCTCCTCANACAAGNCAGGGGCCAAGTACTTCGAACCGGAGACCTCGGATGATGAATACNCAGGACTCTGGAATCGGCGGGGACAGCCAGGAAATCACGCCGTCTAGCAGTCAGGAAGCCCTCCGCATCGCGGAGAGCCAAGGTGAGAGGTATAATTTTCTTGGGAACCCCAACATTTTCGCNNCTCTAGGCTTGTATCTGAACCCCCCTCAGGGGCAGTCCTTATCCGTNTGTTATTATTGNAAGGCCCCGGGACACCAATCCCGTAATTGCGTGGCAAAATTCGTGCTTTGGCTAAATGAGGAGGTGATTGCCAAGGATGATACNTTAGGTTGGGTAGTTCGCAAACGAATACGACCNGTACCNCCACGCGTTAAGGAGTCCACAAAACGCAACTGGGAGCCTTTCCTTNCAAGGAATAACATATTGACNGTCCCGGACCTCGACNGATACCTTGCCACCCAAGGTTCTCCCTCTCTGACACAGAGAACTGCCTTGTGCGAGGCCTATTATGACNCTAGGCCAAAAAATAGAGATAGAACCCACTGGCATGATAGGGATCAGTGGGGTCCTCAGGGTCCACCTGAACAACCGAACCAGGGCAATAGCCAAGTGGCCTGGACGGAACCGCTATATCGCCGTCCTCCACGTCGCTATGACGCCTCGCATTGGACGGATGAGGAACTAGAACAAGGCTTGAGACTCTCAAAAAACGACTGGGGGTGCTGATTGATCCGGTAAATCAGCTCCCAGATAACTTATTACCCCAACACGCAAAAACTGTACATAATGCTTCCCTACCCCTATTTACATTTCTTGATNCACCGGATAACCCACTACANCCAGACTTTANGGAGTTATTCGGCGGTCGGCTCTTGTATTTGGTNGACACCACAACGGAAACTAAATTNTTGGCCGACACGGGAAGCATCCCCAATTTGATAATGAAAAACGTCGTTAAGACCAAATACCCACGAAGCTGGGAGGAGCGTCAACCCTTAGACATGAAATTACGCGGTATAGGGGGCTCTTCCCACGTTGACTCCTTGGTAACAATTGATTTCGATGGACTATCGGTTCCATTTGCGACCGGAAAAGGGGTCCCTCTCAATATTATTGGGTTAAAATGGATTGATCAGGTACAACAATTACCGAACATAACGACTGAATTCAAAACTCCGTCTAANGCAAACGAAGAGTTGTCTTTAGTAACACTACATGACGAGATCTCGTGCGATCGACGGGATGGAACCAGAGTCGGAAACAGTCCTTGCAACGCTGCTACCGACGATGGGTTGATGGAAGCTGCAAATCAGATAAGCGTCGAGTCGGCGCGCCGGTCATCATTGCCGGCCGTCGCCGCTGGCGCAAGTGTCGAGATGGCAATCGCCACTGGCGCGGACGACGGGTTGGTAAATACCACTAACGTCGANAAAAACCTACGGGAAACCNCTAGTGTCGAGACAGGAATCCCTGCTGGCACCATTAATGAAGACGTCGAGCGCGGAATCCCGGCTGACGTAAATAAGGACCTGCACGAGAAAACTGGTCCTGAAAGCTCTCGTGGATGCACTTGTCCGAATAACTGTAACAATTCGGCCCAAAGATGCATGACGACAGCCACAGTTATGAGTAATTTNCCNAAACGGTTCAAACGAAGCAGCTATTGTCGGTCAACCGGACGTATGTCCAGGCGCGTCCGACAAGGAGTCTGGGGATTTTAAGATGCNCGTCTCCCCAGAAACAGGGCCCCCGGCGGAGATNGAGTCCGTCGGCGTGACGGTAGGTGTGGGCACGCACCGAGNTCAGAGGTCAGATTGGATAGGTAGGGAATCCCCGCTGACAACGAAGAACCTCGCNNTCTCTCCACCAACACCAAAACCCCGTTTNTCACGTGATTCGCATCGGCCGATAATTGGCCCTGTTACCACGTACACCTTACAACAAGGTACCAGTCNTAGCGTTAAGACGGAACTCGAAAGTCTCTGTGCACAATCGGTAGCACTAGCGAAACTTCCATACAAACCTCCTGATCTAACGACCCCGGAAAATACCATCATTGCCGACGAAGTTTGGAAAGCCGTCTATGAGCCTTNCGCAGCTGAACTAGAGGACCTGCGTGGCCACTTACGAGCCCCTCAAGCCATGAAGTATAAGTGTGACATAGANCTCAAGGATCCCTCGACTAAGCCTTTTGTTTCTGGACCTTATAATCTGAAAGGGGAGGGCCAGGCGAAGGCGTTAAAAGAAGCAGTGGACAACTTCTTGGACCTGGGAATAATTGAGCAAGGATTTGCCGANTGGAANCTGGCCATCTTTGTCGTCCCACAAAANATGAATGAAAGACAGAAGCAGGAGGACGGGTGGAAGCAATCATGGAGAGTCGTACAGAATCTCCAGCCCCTGAANGCTGCTATAAAGTCAATCGAAGTCCCTCCACCNTTNGTACCAGANGTAAANCAACTCGNCCAGGGNAGAGAAGTGCTCTCNCTNCTNGATTTGAAGAAAGCCTANTTCCACATGGATATCACGGAAAGATCCAAGCAATATGTGGGNATAGCNATCAAAGGAATGCACGTAAGATGGCGCAAGATGGTG
Organism: Botryllus schlosseri; assembly: GCA_000444245.1. Classification (NCBI taxonomy): domain Eukaryota; kingdom Metazoa; phylum Chordata; class Ascidiacea; order Stolidobranchia; family Styelidae; genus Botryllus; species Botryllus schlosseri. The sequence continues at coordinate 6,746 of ATSW01016165.1, read as the reverse complement.
ATGGGATTGAAGACCGCNGTTGCNCTTTGGAGCGCTAACATGCAAGAATGCGTGGTGAAACCCATCACGGAAAAGTATCGCCAACGCATGAAGCAAAATGGCCGATCGGATGAGGAGAATGCGACGCCTATGGAGGCCTACATAGACGACATTTTCCTTAGCACAAAAACGGTAGAAGACCATTTGCTGCTTCTGCGGCTGGTATTTGAACAGCTTGCTAAAATGAAATTGACGCTCAGCATCAATAAATGCTTTATTGGAAAACGGAGAGTAAATCTGCTAGGAGCGACCTTGACGGGAAAAGAAATCGAGGTCCAGCCCGAGAGAATAAGGGCTCTGCGGGAGCTTTCACCACCCCGAAATATATATGAATTACGTGGATGGATTGGCGCTCTACGCTACATCTCGGAGCACATCCCAGAGTTGAGCTTGAAGTTGGCAAAATTTGATGCGCTAACGGGAAAAGTCCCAGCGACTCGAGATAAAATGACACCGGTACTTTGGACCGAAGAATTATTGCAAGACTACAAAATAGCTCAAGCCTCACTCGACAGTACCAAGGTATTGTATCATCTGGATCCAGGACTTCCTATTTTTGTGGAAACTGATGCATCAGATGTAGGATTTGGTTCCGTAATTTTCCAAACGGATGTGGGGGAAAGACCCCCTTTCAAAAAGGTTTATCCGATCGCTTACTACAGTCAAAAGTGGGTAACTCCGACGGCGAAAGCCTATGACCCGTGCACTAAGGAGCTAAAAGCCCTGAAGGACTCAGTGGAGAAATGGCAGTCGATGCTGCGCGCTTTACCCTTCACAATAATCACTGACAATATGGGGGTTTTTGGGCTCCTGAAAAGAATGACGGATGAAGCGAAAAACCCGAGTCCAAAGCCATTGATTCAAAGGTGGCTAAATCATCTCTCCGGATTTCAGATAAAAGAAGTAATCCATTTAAGCACGTTACAAGTGTTCACGTCNGATGGATTGTCCCGATCCTATTGGATGGAAATGGCGGCGGGGNATGATGATCCGCATGTCTGGGCCACCCTCCCGGGGCAAAAGGAATCTCAACAAGAGAAAATACAGCGANCNCTGATGTTCCACTGTCGNCACGAGTATTGCGCAAACTCTGTCGATGGATACCACNCCTGGNANGAAGTTCNCGGAATAATCAANGACAAGCTGCGACAAGACCTCNGGATAACTGAAATCNANGATATCATGGCNAATTGCNACAGGGCAGTGATGTCNANTGAAGGCCTGGCTGCAGCNCACGGGCACACCAAAGGGATGCCACCTCCNTACGAAGANTACNTGGGCGATGNCATGCTGTATCACATAACGACGGATGAAGGTGCCCGTCAAATCATNNATACCNAACTACNCAGNATGNACCGNCGGTTCNTCCATTTGAGTAANNTTNACACNACAAAGNCACGTGGGCGTANAACNGTTCTGAGAATGAGNGCGANCGANCTCAGAAGGATAGGTCTACGACTCTTACAGTCGCATAATCNCGAAGTNGTATTGTGCGAGGGGCCTATACCGTCAGAGTGNATACTGATGGAGAACATGGCCTAGGATGCGGGACGATGCAGCCGTCAAGATTTAACTGTTATAAAGCCATCGATCGTTGNAGGAACTTGTACNTTTNTCTATTACCTTTCAGACNCCTTCGTCGAGGATTACAACGTACTGCGATTGGTNGAAACGGGAGCCTTACCNCATACACGCGATTGCATACCTTTTTTACGAAGTCGGGGTCTACTGAGAAAACAAATGACTTGCAGAAAATGTTCGAGTTTGATGAAAGAAGAACGGACTACCGCGAGAATTTCGGATGGATGGAGATGGAGGTGCTCATCTTGTAGGACCACTGCTACTATCCGCAAGTACTCATTTTTTTCAAAGAGCAAACTTAGATTGCCCCAGCTGCTAGTATTAAGTTATTTTTGGGCCCAAGACTCTCTACAAATTCAAATGGCCCATGAGGCCGAGATCAGCGCACGTACGACGGTAGAATGGTCTGGCTTACATACAAAGACGTAAACGGAAATTAGGCGGGGTTGGCCGAACTGTAATCCTGGACGAAACCCACTTGGCCAAACGGAAACGGGCAGCTGGTTGCGGTCAACAAGCAGTGAAGGCTGTCTGGGCTTTCGGTGGCCTGGACCGAGGTACCGGTGACATGTTTGTGGAGATCACATCTGACCGAACAGCGGACGTTCTGAAAAGACTTAGAATTAAGAATGTAGCCAGAGGTTCGACCATTCTGACAGATGGCTATCCATCGTATAAGGGCATTGAAAGTTGGGGGCAGGGCTATAAACATGGATCAGTTGACCACGCCACCACGTTTAAATCTGCCCAGGGCGTTCATACCAATGATTTAGAGGCTTGCTGGAGCTCGCTGAAATATCATTTACACAGATCGAGGGGTCTAGCACGTCATTTACTAGCCGATTATGTGGGGGAGTGGCTTTGGAAGAGAAGATACCCCCGTAAAAAAAGGTTTGGGGCTCTGTTGAAAACGATATCTCTTGACCCGCGGTATAATAATGACGACCCTAGTGATCAGATTCCTGACACACAAGGTAATCCTCAGTAAAGCCCAGAGAAGCCTTTCGCAATAAAGAAAGGAAGTTANCCACAGACCGGACAATGTATGTTTCTATTTTTTGCAGACAATAATTAAATCATATTCAATATAAAATAGTAAGCCTATGCATTGGGGACCGACGCCTATACCACCTCAATGGACTACGCTATTTATATTCTGCCTGTCGTTATTGGTTTCAGTTGCACANCTGATTGCTTGTTGTCTGAGGCGGCGGACTTCGTGCCAAGATCCGGAGATACTGTAGCAAACAGGGCCCGAACCTTTACTCAGGGTACCCTGGGTGAATTCAACGGCTCACTACCTGACGACTGGGTTCGGCTGAATGATACGCAATGGGNNNCNTACGACCTNATGAGNNCTTTCAATAAGACAGGGAATCGTCANNTGTACAGGCGACCAACACTNTTTCATAGTGAATCTTTCGGTTACGTGGTGGCCGAACGGGTGTCATTGCAGCAAATGGCGTTCCCGCGAGGGCGATATTGGTCGAATGTACGGGANTTTGAACGAACCTGCCTATGCCGACGAAAACTAGGCCAAATTTNGCCAAACCTAACATTTGCCGTTCTTGACCAAGAAACTGTGTTCGTACGCCCAATAGGGCATGGGGTCAGGATACGGTGGTTTTGGGAAGAGACCTGGGAANCCACTAGGAAGAGATGNAAGTCTGCGTTTGGCGTGGACGAGTNNTTCCCATGTGAACGATACNNTAATGGCGATGACCAAATTCAAATTGATCATGTTACGAACCTTCGCGGGTTTTTCGGCNGTNAGATCGACTTGCAGAACAGANCGCATGACAAAAGATACNTGGAACTGNACCCANGTAGATCAATGGAATAAATACAACGCCAGTAGCTCGAGNATTGCGCACTGCTGGCCGGAAAATCGNCTNTGGTCCAAAACTTANTCTACGACCTATGACTNGAAGACCGGCACGACAACCAGACGCCTAGTATCGTCATCATCAGGNTCTCGNGGCAAATGCGTNTTTTGTGATATCACAGGGATAATCTCTGCTTTGGAACCGAGTCAAGCGGACATANTNATACANGAAATAGATANAGTCCGNGCGGATTCTGCGTGGGAACGTGAGTGGTACCACATGCTNAACTGCCGAAATACATCAGGGCTGATCACCCAGGANAACTATGAATACCTTTGGCAAGATTTCCANCAATTGAAAGGGAAAGGCCATCGCGACATTNGACATCCCCCATCNTGTAATCTCTGGCCGATCGGGAACACGAGTAGATGGGGGGATTTGCCCACAACNAANTTTCCTCGAAGGATTAGATGGATACAGGCNTCCTTACCAAACTGGGAAGGTCGAGATGACCAAGGCCTNGATTGGGACAACCTGTTTGACGGACNTTCCGAAAGACCATCCGCACCTTACGACATACTACCCGTTTGGCGNAAGCACCCCTCTTTGGTTGCGGATGATCCCAGGTGTCAGGAACGGATAAGTGGTAGCGACTGTCAGGATCCGGTCGGGGGGTCTCAGTTGAAGGCGGCCTTTTGGGATCAGGTACACTTCGACCCTGAGCATAACCGACCCCGTTTTCCGGGAGGTCCTATAGAAATAAAAGGAGACATCGCACGTAATAATAGGAGGATTGGGGGGAAACGTAGACGTAAACGATTCCTCTTCGGCCTACTGGCACTAATCTTTGCCGTCGTGTCAGTTGTCGCTGTTGTCGCAACTGTATCTTCCCAACTGCATAAAGAAACTGAGGACCTNAGTCATCAAATCAACGACAGAATGATCCAGGCTACGGAGAGATCAACCGAACTAGGGAAAAAGATAAACGAACTCTCCCAAATCCAAACAGCGCAACAACAAAAGCTGGACCGATTGGTTGANAACATGGAGGTAAGAGCATCACTGACGGACAGACGATTGGTGTGGATGCAGAANATGGTGGAGAAAAACCGACAAATGATATTNCGNCAGGCTACCATCACCCTCGCTCAGTTTCAAAGTTTCACAGAGGTGAGCGACGCTGAACTTGCCGTCGACCGCTTGGTCATGAAAGAATTNGCTAATTTGACCGGAAAGTCCATATTCGATTCGAGTAAGGTCTATCTTACACAGATTCGGAAAGGGACATTGCGGGTGCGGGAGCATGCTCAGCAGTTATCCGCCTATAAAGATACGTATGTAAATGAGACAAACGACATCAGTGGTAAACTCCGAGCCAACAGGCTTCGTCTGAACCAGGCTCAAGAAGAAGTGGATCTCAGTATACAGGTNTGGAAGGANGACCTGAACCGAAGTGTGTTCGTAAATATCTCCGACTGGCGCTACGAGAATGTGTCAGTAGCCCCCTTCGAGTTTGCTGGGGGGGAAGNATTTATGAAGAACTTTGGCAAAACGATAGAAGAGATGGCGAACGGTGCCGGAAGTCTGATAGAATCGGTCNGNAACGGTGCCGGTAACCTCCTACAAAAGGGACTTGGAGCAATCGGAGGTCTATTTGGAAGTGGACTGAGTGGCATTTTCTCGGGCCTCGGATCCATCCTCCTCCCCTTGGGACTTGTACTGGGTGCGGTGATTATCTTATTCTGTTGTGTCAGGTATCACAGCCTATGCTGTCCCAAGTTAAAATCTAGCGTACNGAGGCGGAACACTAACGCCCAACTTACAATGTACATAACGTCGACACNATCTTACTCCAAAAAACGCAGGCCCATAGTGCGACGGTAACCAATCTCCGCCGAAACTCTCTTAACCCTCATGATTAACTAAACACAACTATATGAATTNCAGATTTTCACGTTAAATTAATATGCCAATAATTAACTACCTGTACAAATGGAAAGGACTACAAAGACTGCTGTTGTTAATCCTGTGGGCTTGTTTTGTGAAAACCCAAACTGGCGAAAACCTACTACCCTTATCTGCCATGACCGTGGGGTCCGTCGACGACTTTAATTTTACGGGATGGATACCTTTCGGCGCCCCACCAAAGCCGCAAAGGGTCCCCTTGTCACGGCTTTTTATGTTAGGGGAAGACTGGCCTCGAAGGGACATTCGACGTCACTATCAGATACAGGTTGACGACTCGGCGTTTGGTCCGTTGAAAGCNGCACCGCAAAGTTTATACNAATTACTGGCACCCATANCATCCATAGGATCCCAAAACGCCAGGTATTGGAATGAAACCTGGGCGTATGAACGGGAGTGNGTGTGTAGACGGACTGAGTCGTGGATATTGCCGGANCTGNACCCTACTGANTACTATTCCCAGAAAATAAAGTACCNACGNAACGGCAGACTGGGAGTGATACATCTTTGGAGGTACGTAGAAACCCGANTCTTGCATTCTCTACCCCTCGAGACATTACAACGACTAACCGTATATAAGACAATGATCATAAACNTNTTNNAACAATATGAAACGGTGGAAGCAAATTGTCGCTATCAGTTCGGGCGNCNTANAGGATGGGATATNGGNCAGAATAGATTCAGCCATTGTGTTGCTCACAAAAAACGTCGAAGTAGNGTGATGTGNATAGAGTGCTACTTCNTGGGGGAGCAACCGGTTGAGAANTTCTTNTCCCTAGATTTTGTAATACAGGAAGTCGATCCCGGTATTATTGGNAACCNGCCGGATANGCGNAGAACCTTTTCTAGCAATCAATGGCCCGATAGAGCTCCTCTGCCAAAGATAAGCAAGAATCTGGTATGGCTACAAGCAAGGAACGATACATATACGGAACATTGGTATGTGATGTTCGACGGACGAAAAACCGATACGATATTCCTCCGCACTATGGCAAAACCCCAACCTTCAGGCATGACAATGTATGACCCTTACCCAGTTCTTTTGCATAATAGTTCGCGGTGCGAGCTAAAGGGGGATAGGCAAGTTTGTTCGACGGCTGTTGGAGATCTCAAAACAGCCCTAATATTCAATAGAGTATTATACGACCCTTTCGAGGGGCGGGCCGTGTTTGCGGACCCCCGGCAAGGTACAATGCAAATTGCTGCCCCTGAAAATCGAACGCGGATGGAAATACATTTACCAATACTGGGTAACCAAACTTCCTGCTTGATTTCAAAAGGGTGGGAAACGTTTATACTATCCCCGTTTCGAGAGACACCCGATGGGAATGGACG
>ATSW01016164.1:0-16872 GCA_000444245.1 Botryllus schlosseri | reverse complement strand
AGTGGGATGCGATTCGTTAGCATGGACGTTTGTTATTTCAAGTCGCAGTATACAGAGATCTCAACTACGTACGTACTATTTTAAGCCAATAATAAAAGTTAATAGGAATAGTGAAAAGTCAACTATGGGTATTATTTCACGTCATTTTGCCGAAAGAAAATGTAGCTCAGTGCGTGAAGGTTCGAGAATTGGGATCCTTGATCGTGAGATAGACGATAATCATGACTGAGAAATATTTTGAATTGGTGTACCCTACCATGAATGATTTATTTAGGCTGAAGATCATAGTGAATTACCATCTAAGAGCACGCCGAAAGTTGCGTTTGTAGACGACGGTCATCTTCGGCAGAGGTGGTCTGTAACGTCGTGCTTCTACTTTTTCGAAGTATACGAGTCGTTATTGAAACAACAGCAGCAAGAGAAACGAGTAGGCGAGAGCGTTTTCACAGAACCATGTTGGCCACCGCGACATTCCACGATACATATCTGAATTTTTTCCTTTAGTGAAATATTCAGTTATATACAGATTGCTCTACGAAAAGGATGAAACGAAAAGCCTGAAAATTTGAGTTTGGGTACTAATCTCGGTTTCTATCTATTGTCCTTTGTTAGTCCGATCTCCTTTTTTACAATATTGAAATGGACACTGTATCAGCAAAACTAAATATGTCACTCACTAACATCAAACTTTGTTTAAGACAGCATTCAGACTGGAAACTCGGGGCTAGATTCATGATTTTTACTTGGGAGGCAGATGTACTTGGATTACGATTCGCAATTATATAAAACTTAAAAGGTTTGCTGATTTAGTTGGCGACGTTTTAATTATCACGTTAGCCGTCTTAACACGCAGGCTATCTAGGCTCCCAATCGCCATATGTTCCTTGTAAGCGATCTCTTACAAAATCCTAGAAGTGGGCCGTGCTACAAGTTGACAGATATGGAATCCTAACATGAAATATCGACCTGGTGTAAATGACTATTGCAATCGAAATCACCATAAAATCCACAAGCAACGAAAAGGCAAGCTATGTAAGTAGCTATCACATACCACAATTTAACGTAGCAATGGATGGAAATAGCCTACATATAACACCTTCATTAGTAAGGGAATGTATTTGCTACGCATTTCATGTGGACCATCGCTACTATACAGTTACAAAGTACGGTCGGTTTCCGATAGTGCGTTTCACTGCACTGCGCTTGTCCTATTGTTAGCGAATAGTTGAGTGAGGCAGGTTCGATTCTGCCTCACCTGACTATTGTTTCTCTGCGTGCCATTTTACGTAATAGAGCCAAATTTCACAGTCCTTGGCGATTATCAGGGGGTTCCAGTGCTTTAAGATGGTTAATATTCGGATTTTCGGAATCGGCGCGACAATAGTAATTGATACATACCAGTTGATACGAATTCTGAGCTGTCGCAGATGAGGCACGACCCGCCCGTGGCTCAAATGTGCCTCACCCCTTCTTTCGTGCTGTGTACCTGAACAATAAATATGTAAATTGATAATGTTGGATAAAAATATATTCAAATTTAGTTATTCATGAACATCGACGGTNAATATCAATAATCATTCGAGGTTTTCACTATTTACTNTACTCACCCTCGCGACAGTTGAGGCAGTGCCTCACTTACCTTCCCTGACCACGCGTCACTGGGTCGTGCTATTGCTATGATTTAGGAGATTTGTGGTTCGTCACAAGCGATGTACAGAACGGAGTTTTACCGTACAGTANTCCACCGTGTTATGCATGTTTAAGCCAATTTATCGCACTTATTACTACTTNCCAATTCTGAAGTGGGATTCGTATTGTTGCTATGTTATACACTTATAGAGAATCATATTTTAAATGGACATTTATCTCGCATATTTTCATGCATGCCGACATAGTTAGTGGTTCAGTCACTCTTCTTCAAAGAAGACGAGCAATTATTACTTTATCGCAACATCGAGCCATGTTATACTGAACATCCGAACATCCGATCCCCAATGCCATTACGGCCTACTGTGTTTTGANCGTGCATTTCGAACCGGGATTGCGTCTTTTAGCAATAGGCCCGGTCGAATTGATATACCGATGGATTTATATTCAATTTCTCCATTATTGACAATTTGATATCCGTGAATGAAAGATGAAGAGTACCCTGAATCCGCATAAGTTCCGCGCATTTCGTATTGACAGAAAAAAGATGCGGGTGAAAGCCTGGATGACAAACGGATCACTCCATGACTCCCTGATCCAACNGATAATTTTCAATAATNGAATGTACCAATAAANATTTGGTCGCGTTGTGAACCATCAGTTAGCATCCACATTCACATTATATTGAAGCTGTATAGCCCGCAAAATATTAAAATGNATCATTATGTTCTGTAGCCCGATAAGTGTCTTCTCATAGTGTCAGTATATTGTATCAGGATATTGTGTTGATAACTTGATAATTTCTAGTTCGTTTCAATTTTTCTTCCAACGCTNCTTTGCACCTTAACAGAGCCCCATATATATTGCTTTTAATTTTGAATAGTTACGACAATCTCAGACCCGTCTGTAAAGACAGCTCATTCACTCGACATGATGTTCGCGAGAATATGCTCCGCAATCTGTGGCTACTGCTGGAATCANATGGACTATGAAGCAATCAACGTCTTGATGCTGATGAACTGTATGACATCAGCGTATACGACTGTAGTCTACTGGCAGGACGCTACCTTGTCGGATGGAGTTTTGATTCCTCTTCTCATTATGCTTAGTATGCTGTTCGGTTTTGTAGTGANNATATGGCTGGCATTCTATTCTNTTGCGGTGCGGTATTGCACGAAAGATGTCTTGCAATGGAGAGANGAGGTAGCCGAATGNTATGTGGTCGCGAAACTGCTCCAAACNATTTTTCAGTCAATTCCCCAACTATGTCTTCATCTGTATACACAAATACCNGATACCGAGCAGGTTGANGTAGACAAATTCAAATTTTACCAACCCATTGTAGTATTCAGCATGTCAATAATGGTCGGGTTGCATTTGCCNCANGTAGTATATCTAAAATACAGAGACATCCCTAGTTCATTCCGANAATTTTANTTCTCCTGTTCGTGCAGGGCTGCNTTGTTCNNNNCAAAAATGGNGTTCTTANTGCAAGTAGCGTATGTTATGGGAATGTGGACTTTTGCNTTTATAGCGGGACATTGGTTTGTGCGTTTGCTGACACTTGTCTGTCATAANAAGANCGATAGTCGNGACTCCTTCGNGCGGTGGTTTCAAAAGTGTTCAAGCATCAGACTGTTNGCATGGTACTATATTTTTACCCCGTTGTTGCCGTACGACGGTACTNAAGCTTCCATATACAAATTGTGCTATTTCGCGATAGATCAGCTNCTGCAAGCCTTCCTCTCGATCATATTTTGGGATGACGCGTATTTCGAATATATTCCCGAATGCTTTATCAGCAATGAGAAAATACAACTGATTAATTTCGTCGGTATTAGTCATTTGTTGGTGGCCGTTTCTATCCACGGAGTACGATGTCGTCGTGCTCGGTACTTTGCCGCGTAATCATGTCATGTCTTCGCTGTTGAAAAATCATATAAATGTCTGTGGAAAAATCATATAAATGTCTGTGGTAACTTTTTCGCTATTATTCGTGCAAGTCTAGTAAATNAAATGAATTTATATGCATCGTCTAACATCGTTACATGATGGATCAGCTCTTCGAGACACGACCGAGACATGTGAAACCCAANATTTAGAATAAATTCACAGTTAGCAAGGTATGTGTATCGAGGGCATACTATAATACAGATATGTAATACGCATATACATTCTGCCGTAGGAATCCAATGCGGTCTATTNTTTGACGTGAATTGTTTTATATAATGTATACANTATGCCTGCTACATCTCCAATAAATANGCGATACTGCCACATTTTNCACATANCNGTCATTTGGAAATTGTGTAAATGTAGTCANNATTGNTACTCATAAATTTCANCTCGATTACAGATATTGTGTCGAAAATAGATAAACTTGACGTTGCAAATGAAGNTCANTAAACTGCTCTCTAAGTAGATTTGGTCGAGGGGTCTCATACTTTCAACCATNAATTGGAGGTGGTTACANCCGAAATTTGAAGATTCGGGACTAATGATCAATGACTNATGGCAGTACAAATATATATATAAAATCTTCCAAAANATCTTCCNACTTACGCCAGTGGCCAGGGTTGTAACCAAGTCACAAGGCTCCGAGCCACAAGTCAATCTCACTTTTATAGTTTTGTCTCGAATCAAGTCGAGTAATTTTCAATTCACCACTGAGTCAAGTCCGAGTCCAAGTCATCGAGCAGAGGTTCGAGTCCGAGTCATGGTATTAGGACTCGAGTCCGAGTCCAAGTCATTGTGTTGACTGCTCAATTTTCAGTTAAAGTCTTGTTAAACCCATTTTTATAACTCTGTTTGGTGATATCAAATGGTTCGCATTATAAAATACTAACTTTTAGCAGTTTCTGGCCGCATTTTCAAGTACAAGTACCAATATACGAAGTACCAATAGGGTGGTTAGTTTACTATTCTTCGAAACTACAATGAAATGTCGGTCTTGGCCGTCTGAGTCTCGAGTCATGCGCAATGACTCGAGTCCAAGTCGAGTCAATACACAGATTGACTTGAGTCGAGTCATTTCCTTATTTTTAGAAAATGACTCGAGTCAAGTCGAGTCATCAGAAAATCGTGACTCGAGTCGAGCCATGACTCGAGTCATTACAACCCTGCCAGTGGCTCTAAAACTTCTTTAAACACGCCCCGCCCCCTCTACGTGAGTAAAAAATTCGCGCTTCTCTAATCCTCTCATCACAAAATGCAACCGGCATGCTAGCATACCCAGCGGATAGTTTCGTGGCATGGAGGTTATGACTGTTTCAGGGAGAATTCTCAAAATATGAAATTCGGACTATGCACAGAGCAATAACCATGAATAGGGGTATATCGCTCGGGGCGCGAAAAAGACAATTCAGTTCAATGCGGCTTCGCGCGCCCTTCAGATGCTTTCACGCTCCCCAAAGGGGCACGCCAACCAATTTGAGAACCACTGGGTGGCACTGACACGGCGGCAATTTCACGGAATTCTTGTAAAAATTCCAGTCGTAAATGTGGTGCAAACGAAATTTTTTTTTACTTATAAGTATCTTTGCCAAGAAATTGCTGAGAAAAATGGAAGAATTCGAATAAGTACTCAACTTGAGTATTCGGAAAGAGAAAAAGTAACTGGTTACTTACTACCTGTGCAACAAGGTTTGCTGTTGTATTAGGTATAGGAACACAAAAAAATAAAGTAGTATGGTATCATAATAATTCGTTCATAAAACGCCGAAAGTGTTGCGGACTGTTTGGATTAGGATGTAATTGTTGGACGTGTGTATCATATGTCAAGGAATTCGAAGTAGCTGTTTTCGATATCGTGGCTGCTGCAATGTAGTTGAAGACGTATATCGTTTTATTGATCCTACGACGATGCCACATAATGGTAACAATGCTAAGATGCTATTACTGACTCCGGTGTGTCAATACCGAATTTTTTTAAAGTAGGTAATCAACGACACTGTCTCAATCTCTTCGAAACAAGGGTTCTAAAGATTATTACTCGTTTACAGTTATTATCTCTAACAACAGCTGATCACTGCTCAGTGCTCAGTGACTCGAGCCGCATCGTCAAACCACACGACTCCCGTCTACTATTTCGAAAATACGGAAATTGGAATGGTGGAAATGCAAAAAAATATAGGCGATAGGGTGTGTTTCAAGTAATAAAACTTGTTGACCTCCACTGTTTTTTGACAGTACCTGTCGGAGTGAATAACCAGTCGCTTCTACATGCCGCCTTTTACATTGACATGATGACGTTTCATATGTGACACAGACATTTATTCAGGATTACAACTCGAATAAATTGGCCGTATAACGACCTCTAGATCAGAGTCCAGTAGACTAACATTAGATTCTTGATTCGTAGCTGAGAAGCTATGGAATCCACGTTATGACCTGATTTCATTACTTTGCTTACTATCCCTGTCTATTAGCCTGGCTTTCAAAGGTATAAAGGGGGAGATTTAAGCGTCCTATGAGTTAATTTACGATTTCATGAAATAGGAGGACAAATCCTCCCAACGCAGGACGTGTGGTAACCCTAAACCAGGGGCGGCCAAATGTGGCCCGCGAGAAGGTTTTGAGTGACCCGCAATGTAACTCTCAAAATTAGTTATATTGTAAGAAAATCAGGTAATTTATTATGAACTTGCAAGACCAACCGAAAACTTGATTATCCTGACCGCGAACTTTGAGATGCTGAAGATTAAAATATCAGTTCCGACGCATTGGCGTAGCCAGGGGTCATCCAGATTTTTCATATAGCTTCGTATATGACCGCAAAGTAGAATATTTCGTGGTGGGTTTATTTGACCTAATATTTCCTTAACACTTCGCTTGACTTATTGTCAATCGATTTCTTGCTTTTATTATTGGTGCCAGCTCCTGAAAATTTAATACTGTAAATAAGGTAGATGTGGTCCCGATGGATCAAAAATTACAGACTGATCTCTAGCCCTAATTGTTTCGCCGATGACAGCAGTTGTTTTGCTGGCTCAACACTTTGATCCAAGCTCTACCTACCGCGGATATATACATGAATATCCGCCTTTCCAAAAATATTTCTGAACATATAAAATTTATTGCTCAGCGTATCATCGATCCCCACCGGGTGAGTCTAAAGGCCCACGACCTGCGGGACCTATGAAACATACGCTAAAATATTCAGATGTTCCAACTTTTCTTGCTGTGTAGGCCTACTCTAAAATCCAAGATACACCAAGACAAAGAGCAATGTTTGGTCGCCACCATAGAAATATAGAATACATATGAACTCAAATGTTGTGATAAAATGACGTTTCGATTTACACTCAAACTTACAGATTTGAGGGTACATACATAGTGCCCGTAAATCGACATTTTGACTTCCAAATAGCTCGCTGTCGCGATAAAATACCACATGGATTTATGACATACAGCCGCTCTGTATGTAGGCGTTTTTCTATTGTTGCATGATTAGTTAGTCCAACTATTTTGCTAAGTTTGACTCTGATTATCATGGGCCCCCACGCAACAAATTTTGTATTTGAAATGAAAAAGTCCACTCGGGGATGGTATCGAATAGAAAAAATATTTTCCGTTATATAGCCTGATACAAGCCCGACACTTCATATTAAAAAGGATTGTTTGCTTGTTCGTGTTAAAGGCTACAGAGAAAAATGTATACGTCAATCGAAATTTATTTTACACCGCCCAAAGCAGATAGCATCTGCCACAGACCCAATAACTCTCGCCGGTCGAAGTTATTTGAACGTGAGGAAAGATTCTGACAGCATGCAACTGTAAACAAACTGACGGAGTGTAATCATCGGATTATGATTGAGAAGTTCTCAAGTATGTTCGGTTCCAGTGTCTCATAGGTACCACATCTCTCCCAACGCCCAGTATACGGAATGCAGTCTAACTATAGTAGGAATTACGATAGAACGTGTCGTACAATATCCGACATCGCGTCTGCACTCGCAGAAAGATCGTCGGCGATGACATCTTTGCACAAATGATAGACTCATGTTCACGGAAATCTTCAATATTGATACGTCCAGAAGCCGATTAATCATGTCTGGCCAAATGAGCCAAGCGGTATACAGAGTTGACCTGCAATATATGCAACTAACATTATTTTTGACCGCATTCATTCATTCATTAGCTTTGGAAAAATTTCGCTCGTTGCGTTGCTAGGACTTGTACACAGAGTTTTCATGGTGATATGCATGCGGCCGAGTATGCTGCACAGTACATTGCAGCGCATGGACACCTGAATAAAGTACTGGCAGGCACTCCCAAGGTTCAAGGCAGTGTTTCGTTACCTTGTCGCCAGCGCCCCCAGGGGGCGTTTTGGATTTTTAAGAGGACAGAAGCAGTCAGGGGCGAAATGGGGGTCACTGGGCTCAGGCGAGCGGTAAGGGGGGCGCTGAAGAAAATGGCGTCTCAGTATATGGTGAGGTAGGGATATGGTGCAACAACAGTCTACATATCCCTACGTTCTCATTGCAAACTAACATTCGACAAAATCTGTCAAAGATCTAAATTTTCCGTACATTGCAGCGCATGGACGCCTGGATAAAATACTGGCAGGTACTCTCAAGGTTCAAACTTTAAAGCATCGGAATATAGGAATATGATAACCAATTGAACAGACGTACAGGTTTATCCGTTGCAAAAAGGACGATTTCATCCGCCCTGCGAAGCCATTCTGAGTCGATTGAAAAATGTTTGTATTATCCAGTATATTTCTGACAAATGTGGAGATTTTTAGTATGAAACACATCCATTAAATAATCCCTCAAGACAGAAACTTTCGGGCATGTTCATAGACGACATTATATCCAGTATCGTTTCACTGTAGTCATCATAAGAGACGTGTCGGTGACATTGACGAGAAGGCAAAAACTGTAGACTGAATTCATAGTTTTATCGAAATATTCACTCATAACTAGTTATTAACAGATGCGAAACCGCAAGTGCGATACCGTTGAAGCATAGAGTGAGAATATAATTTCCACAAAAATATAATTCAAATATCCGTGGTCGCGATTTAATGATAATGAACCTAACTCGTCCACGTTCACGGTTAATCTCTTGTATTACGCACAACGCATCCGCAGGGCTAATGCCAGATTAAGACTACGACAAAAGAAGCATAGAAATATGCAAACTTGTATTTCTATCAGACCCCCTGTTATAGCGGTTTATAATTGTATCCGACCGGCCAATCACCGTATTGTTGCCAATTCCGTTGTTGCTAGATTAGAACCCGTTTTGACAGGGATATCTAAACACCGGGATGTATCGCTCGTTTTAGAGGCGTGCAATAGGAGTGCCACCTCGAACGCATCGATAGCGTNGATAATACTGTTNNCGNTTACTGTGAATATCCCACTACTGCTGACTGACATGAATTTTCTTNGTTCTCAAATAACTGCCTAGCAGACATTCTGNTTATCTCATACAGAGCTNAAAACGAATGTACCAAATATAAGTAACTGAAAACATGTGTATTTTAATCAAGGCGGGTATTTTATTCAAGGCAAGATACACAGCAAATATAACCAAAAAACACCGTGCAGATAAAATCAAAACTGCCTAGCAGACATTATGGTTATNTCATACAGAGCTGAAAACGAATGTACTAAATATNAGTAACTGAAAGCATGTATGTATTTTAATCAAGGCAAGATACACAGCAAATACAANCAAANATCACAGAGNGGATACAATCAAAAATCACTAGCTGATAACAAACGTATTTTTTAANCAAGGCAAGGTACATAGCAGATACAACTAAAAGTCACTTGTTGATGACAAACATTTTAATACAGGTTAGATACACAGCAGATTNCAGTATTTTANTCAAGGNTAGCTANAGAGTAGATATAGTAAAAAATCACTAGCTGGAAACAAACATATTTTTAACGAGACAAGGTACAGAGCAGATATACAACCGAAATCCCTAGCTGATGACAAACATATTTTAATCCAGGTTAGTAGAGACACAGCAGATACCAAACATCACCAACTTAATCAAGGCAAGATACAGAGCAGATAGAATAAGTAATCACTAGCTGAACACAAAGGTATTTTCATCGAGGGAAGATACAGAGCAGGTGTGATAACATACAAAGCAGATACAGCCAGAAATTACTAATATTTGCTGGAACCCATGGAGTTAAGTTTCCTGATCTTTTGCTGTTTTTGGCTCATGGGCAACTTGGAACTAGTCTTGCTGTTGAAGCGTTTCAACTGGTTGACAGAAAAGTTGACTTCAAAATTTCGCGAATGGCAGATACAAAAAACCCTTCTTGGATTAAGACAGGTTATGAACTTTTTCATAACATCACTGTCGTTGGCTAGAGCTGTGTAATATTGGAC
This sequence comes from Botryllus schlosseri, assembly GCA_000444245.1. NCBI lineage: Eukaryota > Metazoa > Chordata > Ascidiacea > Stolidobranchia > Styelidae > Botryllus > Botryllus schlosseri. The sequence goes on along the minus strand of ATSW01016164.1, from coordinate 6,864 downwards.
AGCAAGGGTTGTCAAGACATAACAATAGTCAGATGGTTCTGAGAGACCACCCCTGTTTGCAATTTGCAGCACTGATTTGTACTTGTCTGGTATAGAATCAGACAGTGGCAGAACAGCAATGCTCTTGCAAGGTAAATTACTGCATTTGCCACAATGCCTTCGCAGTTCTACTCAAATAACTTGGCAATTTTGGAAATATATGAGGAATAGCATTAGGTTTCAGACGAAGTAATAATAAATCTGCTGATTTACGCTTGCGAGCACGGCGCTCTGTCTTGTCACAGGTACTTGTTACAAAATGGTCCCGAGTGAAATGTTTTGAGCAAACCCTGTGGTTCACCGACTGTGTCCAGTTCTGCCTCGGTATCGCCCTGATCCATTTCGTCCCGTGGAGACTTGAACAGTGTAGCAGTCGCACCAGTTTTACTACTAGACCTGTACCCAGTGCTGCATCCAGGAAGGCAACATGTATACCCCATCCTAATTATCAGTGATAGTCATTGTCCCTGGGTTAACAAAGTTAAAATAATAATGTGAACCGATAGGAAGGCAACTAAATGACTTAGTAGTAGTTATTCAAATAAAGACACAACTTAGTATAAATATACAAATAGGATGAATTGCCTGGGCAGGGATTTCAAGCTACTAACACAATACAAGGAAGCCTTTATATATGAGGAATAATGCTTTCAATTAAATGACTTGATAAACTACTAAACATGCTTCGAATACAACCAAGAGCCCCACTAGTACAGGTGTTCCTGACAACTAATAATATATCATAACAGTTGCACGAAATGTAGCACAATACCGGTAATTTATACTGGTATTGCCGGCACACTAGAATATGGATATCTGATCATCCATCTCATACCATATATTAGTCTACATCCTCAAAATTGATCTAAATCTAGGTAAAATAAACACTGCAACACCTCCTTAACCGCGAGAACCATCCGACTCAATAGCTCAGCGAGAGTGAACTTAAAGAACATGTGGCACTCCTGTCGCTCGGCGCCGAGAGTGAAAACGAGAGAGTGCGACATCCCGGTGTTTAGATATCCCTGCCGTTTTGATCTGCAATAATTCTTGATAATGCCGTATATAGGTGCAAAACAAGGCCATGGATTTCTAGGTAACATTTTGGAACCATTTGATTGGTGCGGCACCGGAACGACCTGATGGTTCAATGCGGCCCGCGACGCAAGTTGAGTTTGACACCCCTGCTGTACTGTGTACAGACTGTTCAGTTGTACACGCTGTGGGAATAATATGCCTACATCTCGAACAACAAAACAACGTTAGATCAGTAACAGCAACGGTTTGCCAAAGACGCGCGACAAGCAAATGTAGACATTGATTTACTAATAATGACTCACCCCGTAATCAACAAGCATCAACAAACGTCCTCCGACTCATTGCTTCCCAAAAGAAAATGTCGCAACAGACAGTGTTTGTAGCGAATCGCAGTACATAGCTGTGCGCATTGTCGAAGTAGAAACATGGCAGTAGTGATAGGAAAGGTTACCGCAATTATATGAATTCATGGCACTGACACCAACACGTATGTCAGCTAGAGCCAGGGCGATACTAGCGTTATTTCGTTGGCTTGGTTCAGGTTACCACTTGTGTGTCGGATATGAGTGACTAGAGAGGTAAGCGATCGATAGCGGGATAGATGAACCCTATCACTGATGAATCGCGTAGCACGCGGGCCTCATCTGTAATCTAGTTGGTGGTGAAATAAAGACGTGGTACTACCACACATAATGTGTGTTTTAGTCAATACAATGTATAGTCAACGTAAGTCGTGTATGTCGCCGATTCCCACTTGAGCGTAGGATAGGGTACGCATGTCGGGTGGACGGTACTCGATGGTACATTATGTAGCTTCTCCCACCATTCAAATCGATGTAAATGAAGCAAATCAGCAATTTAGTAGTAGGCCTACCCACAAGCATCCCACGTAACACTCGTTAGATACATTACTCTTTGTTGTAGTGCTCGGCCGTTGCGACTAAGTGGTACCCTATGAAAGTGAGCAATAGTTCGCAACATTCTAGAATATCGATTACTAGAAGTGCGAGGTTTGTGAAGCTGATAACTAAAAAAAGGTAGGCAGCCTATACCAACGATTCTGCCATACATGATGATGATGATATTGATTAAAAAGCTATCGCTCACATTCATCCATCAATATCACGGTATCAATGACGACGGCGATATCTTTTTTTCAATAATCATACGCTTCTCGAGTGCTACTCAGGAAGTAATTTCATTGTATCGCTACACCTTAAGGCTTAAGCACTCCGATCAACACAGCGGTTGAATACAACTGCTATTATGATTGATGTATGTGCCTCGTTTTTAATGGCCGTGACAGTAAATTGTGGTCCCTTAGAATGCCCATGACCTTTTGTACACCCTATGCAAGGGGTGGGCAATTGTTTTTCTCTGCGGGTCAAATGAGAAGTAAAAAACACGTTGACGGGCCGAGTATTCTCCAGCGTATTTCAATTTTATTTCTGAATTACCTTGTTATTAAATGAATCGCAGTGAATGTATTGGTGTTAATAATCAGAACGTGACTGTTGATTAAAAAAATTTAAAAAATATATCTATCTACTGTCATGATTCGAAACAATGTTGATTGTCATAAATTTTAAATCTCATTAAACACATCTCCTGGTCCCTAACCGGTGGTTTTCGAACTTTTTTAGGCACGCCCCGCCCCCACCGTTGTGATAGTGAAAACTGTCGAGCGCCCTTATTGTGATAATATGTAATATTAGAAAGAGGAACCGTAATGCTAGCAATTCCAACGGATAATTTGATGGCATGGAGGGTATGGCTCTTGATGAGAAAATTCCGAAAGATCCTAGTCAGACAATACACAGAGCCACAACCACGAAGTAAATCTTCATTCAACTGCGGTTTCGCACCTCTTTCAGATGTTTTCACGCCTCCAGTTTGAGAAACAATGCACTAAAATGTGTATAGGATAGTACAAAGTTAATCGATTGTCTTGGTCGCTGCTTTCCGCGCATGATGCAGCTTGTTGAAATAGCCTTGATGTTGAACGAAGCTTGTAGTTTTTGTGAAATTCGCAACACCTTGACCGAGTGTCTGTCTTCGTGTTTTTGTCATAAGACCGTCTTTAATTGAAATCATCAATATCGGCTACCTGCTCGGCACAAACAAATAAAAGGACGGGTTTGCCCCTGACTCGGTATACAAATATTTAGTGCTCTAAACCTTCTTCGAAATGCCCGTTCATCCTTCATGGGTCATAGATGTGATGACACGTATAGTAATCGCGATCACTGATTGACTTGTTTCGCGAATTAGCGATGTTTCGTTAATTAGGGATTTCGAAATGTATCACGTAGCAATTTCAAACACGAAGCGTATAAGGCGTAACGTGACAATTGCAACAAATAAGGTTTGAAGTAAACTATATGGCTGCGCAATCGTGGCATGTTAATGAAAAGGCTTCAAAGTAAACGAATTTCCTGTTCAGTTGATGCAGCCCATGGTTTACGTCGACGCATCAACATTCAAAAGCACGTTTCATGTTTTGAGTTCCAAGCAACCTTTCGCGGGCCGCACTTTGCCCAGGTCTGCCCTATGCCATAGTGGAGATCCAATTGCACCTATTATTCTAACATAAATATGGTATACAACACAGTGCATGTTGCTAGATGAGAACTAAACCTTTACATTTGACGATACTTTGCACAGATTTGTTTTTAAGTCAGTTACTGATTTTAAGCATGGTGAAGTCACGCAGGCGCTTTTTAAACAAGAAAAACCTGAGAAAGCAAACGACAAACGCCGAAAATCGAATTGAGACGGACAACGTACCGCTGCCTCAGACACCGCCGCCACAGGCACCGCCGCCTCAGGCACCGCCGCCTATCCTGCATCCGGTTATTTTCTGGCTCACGCATATACTCATGATATTGGACACCGGAACTGATATCTATTGCACTGTACAGTACTGGAAAAGGGAGGATATTCAGAACGGGCGTACGGTCGCGGTTTTAGCATTGATGACTCTGTCTTTCGGGGGAATGATAACGTTATGCAGTATTGGCGCGTTGNTGTTNTCCACTTGNNTGTGTTATTCATCCAGTTCTGTGGAAGNCCGATCGGTTGCCCGTAACGACTTGAGTAACCAGGAATTGNTTATTGCNAAAGTATATCAAGGATTTNNTGAATCTGTACCGCACCTTTTGCTTAACATGTACGCTTTCCCTTTGAAGCTNGCATCGCAAGAAAGCGATGACGTGGTGCGTATTTTGTCGCCTCTACTGTCGTTCTTGTCCGTAATCGTCGCNCTGCAGTTGCCGTACGAAGNGTATGCGATATCAAGGCCGGNTCCAATTATGTACACCCAGAGATGCATAACATGCGTGTGCAGGGCTGGTTTTCTCATNGCAAGACTCCTCTTTATCGTAAGTCTTTCCGTGCTGGTAGAGTGGTGGGCTCTGCTGGTGTTCATATTCTATATCTTTCTGCTCCTCTGCGTAAACTACGGGTTGGAAGAACNCGAGAATTCNGATTGTTTTGGTCACTGGTTTCGGAATTTGACGAACCGTAGCATGCTGGCTATTTACTGCTGTTTCACGCCATGCCTGCCCTGCGATCTTACGTGGGTTGGTATCGGAAAGATATTGCTCTTTGGTATTATTCAGTTACTTATCGTGTGGGGGTCTTCAGCCCTCNCCTATGACGAGCAGTACTTGGAATATCTGTCCGAGNATTTCCGGAATCACGCCGCAGTTGCGTCGACGAGTTTTGTTGGTAATTTTGCTTTACTTGTTAGCATTATACTCGACATGCGTCATTGATGTCAGTTCACTGCTGTCAGGAATTATCTTCGTTGNTTCGATNAGGATGATCTGAATGATTCAACAATGCAAAGGCTAGTAAATCTTTATACGCACAATCTNTGNGAATANCTTGATATCATCATCTCGAAATATTTTATGTAATAAAATGTTTTATTGATCAGGGTAAANTCGCTTGTGTCATTTTGCCAGGTACAGNCGNTTNATATGTGCAACCAACGACGTANTGGTGCTCTATCGCTTTCCTGTCAGAGAGAGAGAGAGANAGTCNTTATTTTCNTCAAACNAAAATACATAACGCACGGCAGTGATGGTGGTACAGAAAATATGCATGCACANTATTCGGTATTAGATAGGAATGATCGATTAAGACCGTGAAGGTCATCAAGTCTGATCACACCAGCATCAAACTATGGATGTGTAACAACTGGACGTCGTTATGTGTTAATGTCAGACTATATCTGTAACGCCATCTCATGGACATTGCTAGGCATTCTGCCAACAAGCCAGTCATGGCTATGAGTTGAACAATGAATAGCACGGTTCCCGGGATCTCTTCATCAGAATCATAGTACTTAACTCGTTTTCGCCTGTTATTTGCACTCCTCGTTATGATGCTGAAAATCGAAGAAATATGGGATTTGTGTTCGTGGTGTTATATAGCACGGTAACTGCAGTATCTCTCTATTGATCATCAAAGAGTCAAAATGGCCAACAAAAAAGAAGTAATTACACTATGCTTAGTCCCGACGGCGTTTGAAGCAGCGTCGGTCGATTAAAATTTGAAATAGTGTGGGCGCATTGAGTCGACCGATTCTGGTGATGCCAGAAACAACGTACATCGATCTCTAAATTTATTCTTCGTTAAGAACTCTGTACTGGTACACTTCATTGTGGAAGGGTCAGAGTACGTCCCACTTCAGGATTTGTTGTCGTCTTTTCTAGAAATCGAAAATGTCCTACGAGGACGCCGTTATGTCCTTCTTTTTGTCAATTCGCCTTGTTTGATAGCTTTGAGAGCCAGGTGATTGTGTAGTGTATATAATGCCAAAAATGACGCGAAATCTGGCAGGGACGGCAAGGTTGACCAAAACAAAGTAGGAAACGCGAACCGATTTGACGTGGGAGTCGGGTTCGAAAAATGATCTCGTTGACATTACTGTTCTTGAAATTATTGAGTCCGTCCTCAATTCATCGTGTTATTGAATTCGTATTCGAGTTCGACTAATGTAATACTATAGCGGTTGTACGTGTATACGTTCGAACAGGACGTCATCTGGTCAATCAACGTCGACCCCACGTACTACTAGTGTGGCATTTAAAACAATGATCGCCTGAAATCAAATACGTTTGAAACAAGGACCTTGTTCAAAACATGTTTTTATTGTTTTTCTCCAAGCCATGACGTCACGAATATTCAATTGTGACGTCATCTTGGATTGACATTGACAATTGAAAATGTAGGGTAAATGTAGCTCTTCTGACGAAATATCTACGTTGAACCGACTATTTTGAGGGTTCCAACCATATCCCATTTCGTATATGTCGGCTAATTCGGGTGGTAATTGTCCGTAGGCTTATACAGCATGTCTTCTGGAAAGTATTTACACAATTATGGCATAATTTTGCAACTTGTAAAGGCACAATTACTACAATGTAGTCGCACTTTCATATCGGGTCATAAAAACCTCTGTTACCGTATTATTAACATTGTTTGCAGTAAAACGGTTGCAAGTGTGAGTGAGTCCGAAGAGTATTATGCGTCGGCGTAGCTAAGATGAAATTTTGGAACGAGCGATATTTAATATTGCCAGCAACAAAGTCAGCGAATCCCTGCTTTAACAGTTCTCTTTGTACTCTGCTGAACATTGTTTTTCGTTACCACTGGTGCTGTTGTGCAGAGGATCCCATTGTTCAAGCTAAAGAGGTCAATATCGTAATTAAAGCATCCCTCTATCTGCAGGCAATCGCACCGCACACTCAGGATTTGGTACAACAATCAATCCTACAA
>KE606423.1:0-19737 GCA_000444245.1 Botryllus schlosseri | reverse complement strand
GCCGTATACTATCCGCAGACGACGGACGGGCTATATCTGCCATATGGCGCCCCGAGTTCGTGACCAAGTTCAAACGTAAAGACTCTTTGTCGCTCCATCATCGGACTATTAGCATTCGCTTGCAACGACACGGAAATTCACGAAAACACCAGGACTGCAAGACACATCCGGTATTTACCCCTTTTATACGATTTCTGGATTTGTTTGTCGGCTGGCAGTTCGCATATATACATTTGACTGTAATTTTCCGTGTTATAAAATTTCGCTTTTTGATATTTCATTTATATTCGCAAATTTATTGCGGTTTTTGTTACGATGGCAACCAACAGCGAATCAAATGCGGGTGTAGCGTATAAAATAGCGCATAAGTTCGATCTTAGATACCGCGAGGATGAACCCTTTATTGGCTTCGCCATATCCGATGATGATCTTCAAAACAATATAGCCTTACATCACGAAAATCAAAATGTTGATCAGTCCGCCCATCGGGCAGACGCCGGCGATAATGATATCGTTTCCCGCGGAGTTAACATTGAAATTTCCCGGAATGCACGGCCTATACCCGTGATCCAATTCGTATCCTACTAATTTAATTGTTTGACTCACTTTTACTTATTTTAAAGATGCAACTTTTGATCGAAAATCGTCCACTTTGTACTTCATTAATTTGAATAGTCTGTTCGAGAATTTCAATATTACATCACATTTCGCATGCTCTACATTACACTAATCTAATGCGTTTTACTTGATATTTTTTTGGGTACAGGTATACTAAGAACCCTACTCTACACGGAGAACACTGTTTGAAATTCGAGAGAATGGTTGTAAAAGAAGTGCATTATGACGAAGCATATAATTTATTGAAGTTTATTTGAACTTATATGGAACAGATGAATTTAACCCCACCAAAAATTGACGTGTAAGCGTAAAGAAAATGGTGGAAATGTAGTGTAGAGTAATCTGAACTTGAGGGTATTAATGTAGTGTACGTGTAACAAGGATAATTGCTAGNAACAACCATAAATTGCCAGAAGAATAATTCGTCGGCCATTTTGATTGAATCGAAATATGAACTCGACGCCGCGACTTNATGTGCGATGCGAATTCAGGAAGTTATAAAGAGTCAAATTTCATAATCGTGCCATACGATAAACTNGATACCAAAGAGATGCGACTATAGTAACTACTCACGGCACATCAGTAAAGGAAGTTGATTGTTAGGCCGCCGATGTCACAAACTACTGTTATGATCATTTATGGATCAGATACGGTAAGACGAGTTTGAATAAAATGCATTGATCACAAATCAAACACCATCCCAACTTAACGCCTCCCGACAGTTTCGTCATGACGAGAAATCGCTTACAAAGCCGTGCTCACTGCTCATGGCGAGGAGGCGTGTCGACGCGATTGGAGATGGCAAGAATGATGCCTCTTGAAACCATCCCTGGTATATTATACTCCCTGGCCAGNGTAATGTGACCTGTAGTTGCACTTCCNTTTGACCATTTTAAACTCCGCANTTTTGTTACTATTCGGTGGAAGAAAACAGAAAGTTAAATGGAAGTTAAATACCTAGCCGGCCAANGGCTCGTCACCAATGTTCCCTATAATTTTTCACGAGCTTGCGCAAATACGCCAACTCACTGCGCAGGCCCTTGGACAGCAGTGCACAACCAGCNCCCAGATAGTGATAAACCGAACTTCTGGGGGGACTTCGCCCGCCAGACTCCCCTCAAGCTACGCGCTTNTCACCGCTACTAATCATNNATGTCTGGTCTTCGTTTAGTGGGCGTTCCGACTAAACGCGCCAAGCGCCGAAAATCTTNGATAATTCATGATCAAAATGGCCAATATCATCGGGAATTGCGTATATTGCTATCAATTTTAATCCTGTCTATGCTCACGTAATNACATTGACAGGAAAAGCTGATCGAGTGAGATGTGTTGGAAAAGGTAGGACCCCTAAATATAACTGAAACTAAATATAACTAACTCCTATCTGATATGCCGAAGGATATTGAAAAAATGGACACAAGTAACTTGGATTCCACTGCGACGATATGGTGACATATTATGGATTACTATACAAGACAGACATACATGCATGTGAACGCACTTGAAACCAAAACATGCGATCGATATAGGCCTATCGCGGTAAAANACTGATGTGACGTCTTAANACCGGCAATGNACTCATCACTATCAAGACATACAGTCNGATATAATGATACGAATNTTCAAGTNNGANTGAAGCAANAACAAGATCAGCGTNTGACCTTATCGACAGNNGATNCNCGTTCAANCGAATCAAATAAAATCACNAATTTGTGCTGCTTAGAAGCTGATCTAATGCAACATCGTACAGCGCTGCATNCCCCGATCAGCGTTTGCNAAGNGATGGATATTTTCAACAATATTGGTGCTTGTACTTGCATATTCTGCATATTACCCGATATCACCATACGTGATCAGATTCGCCCGATGAGGGCTGATTTCGAACATTCGCGGCATGTAATTGTACATTAAATCTTACACTATATTCATGCCACGCGGAGACGACTATACANTAGTTTCCCGCAGTTATANTCGAGCTAGCCCGTTGTTATTTATAACTTTGATAAGCCATGTTATTTCGCTATTCCCACTAAGGATTGCGCTATTGATATGATGTTAGACAGNATCGTATTTGTGGATTAAATGTTATGAAGCTTGCGTTGTACACAAAAAAATGGGCGGTCTATATCTACGTTAAAGGGAACGGGTGCGAGTGTTAGATCAAGGTCGTGTAATACCTGTATGGCCCNGGCCGGATCAGACTGGTACTGCACCGGGTCCAAGCTGGCTTATATCATAAAATTGGATCACTGATCAGGCAACGGTAAATCTCACCGACCCCAAATTAAAATGAGAAAATGGGCGTCAGTATCAATNAAGTGCGAGTCGGGGTTTAATTATCACGCTTAGATTGGGTGCGCGATCTTCGAATTCTCTGTTGTATTGGAGATGGGTTCCATTGCCTAAATATCAGCTGATCTTCAGAAGTGCTGACGTACAAACTAGTATGATCAAAGCCGCATACTGCGAAANTATCAAGAATTATTTGTGTGCGAGGTGGGCTTTGAGATCGGATGTGCGGCAGTTTAGCTGGTTGGGGACGGAACATGAGATAACGATGTTGCCTGCCATATGGTTGCTACATAACGAAACTCGCGCGAAACGACTACTTCCTGACCANAGAACTAGAGTCCTATCGATCTAAGGGAACTGAGATAAAATAAACGCACACTCAACTCATGCANCCAGCATAATTTTATAGGGANTTATTTTGCAGTTATTTATTCTTTCGAGGCAAATCAAAAGGAATGTACCCCTCGCTCCAGTAACCGGAAATATCAACTGTAAGGCGATATTATTCGTCATGAATGCTGGGGTGCTTCGTGGATCTTGGCCATATGCAAGTGGTCTGATCTTAGCATTGCGACATTGTCTCTAACGTGAACCTTGCGCGCCNTTAGTGGNGAGNGCGAANAATCTCGNATGACATGATTTACGAACAGTGCTTGGNCAAGTTATATCCTGAGAATAGCGCCAAGAAAGGCCCAGTTGTANGATAAAAGATCCATGAACTTGTCANGCCTAAATGTAACGCAAAAAGAANAATTNCTAAGACATGTGTANTTCAANTTGTGTACCATAATCCAATTTATGAAAAGCTCGATNGCAATTTGTGCGCGAATAATGAAGCAACAGCGCCCGCTGGCGNCTTAAAGAAATAGGTAAGCGATAGGGGTCCCTTTTGATAAAAANGGGGGCTAAATGTGATTCTCAAAGTCGGCGCTTCAGCNNATTATGGGTCNACGNGGCTTGATTCGTAAAGGGTATGGCCCTGACACCGAAAGGGTACTGAGATCTCGGAGTTTTGACTAAGTTTCGCTCAGAAATCTGAATTGAAATATTTCCGTGATTATGGGCGTGTTGCGCAGGGAGGCTGAATAACCTGGGTCGCCTGATTGACAATAGAAAAAGTAAAGTGTTTCCCTGAGCGGGGAAAAGGTGAGTGCCGCAAGCGGGGCACTGCAAATTATTGTGTTGTCGCTAAATCAAAATGGCGACTGGATTTTCAATTGAAAGAAGGAGGACCGAAACTGCGGGCCATCAAATTGCGCACGAGTCATAGCTCGTGGACATTAGTAAAGCCGAGAACAGACCAAATCGGGCACGTCGTCAGGATGTTGGATAGCTTGGTGGCAAAAGAACAATTGGTCAAATGCCACTAGCCGGAACACGAATAATCACTCATAAAAGGTATAGAAAGAATGACTCGCCGCGGGCTAGGCCCGAGGTTAGTTTCCGGCTATTGAAGAGAGGAAGATTTGGTTTGTCTTTTGAGTCAGAAACCCATATAATCGGCCGCACAACGCAGCCTAATTCAGTCCGAATTTTGGACTCCAACGCGACGCAGATGAGTTGAAGATTAGAAAGAAACGCATGCTACGCGCGGGACTGCAGCCAGCGTTCTTGCACCGGGGTTACATCGAGGATCGAAGCGCCGGGTTGAGTACTTTATAAATATTTCGTGTCCCATGTAGCGGTAGCCAAACGTAGTTACAGATGTGGAAGGTTGGGGCTTTGCTCGGTTAAATACGCGCTTGAAGTAGTGCGCATTAAATCGCCTTGTTCTTGCACCACACCAAATATGCTCCCGATTGTAGAATTTCGGCCTGTGCCTTCTCTGATTACCATTTCGATTGCCCTTAATCGTGCTGGTCCTTTCTGTTTGAATCTGAGCCCCTGGGCTCGCAGATACGAGCGACCCGTGGTAAAGGATACGGGCACAGCTTGCGGGCCATATCTACTCATGGTTCGCTCTGAGTTTGCTGTAGAAATCCAGACAAGTTTCGCCATATCAAGACTTTAAACCTACAAATTACGGCCAGCATAAAAGCGAACCGGTTGGCATGTATGGAGTGGTGAGTCCTTTTTCCGTATCGAACGTAAGATACTATCATAAGTAATTTCGGATTTTTTCTAAAATTGTAAAATCCTCGTGTATGAAAACCCGTCGAAGGGGGCCTACTTGAAATTAATATATTTAATATCCCTATTTTTAATACCGCGTCTGCAGCAACTCTAAGACCTGGTAAAGAAGCCCGCGAGCATGTCCGAATTAGAGTCTCTGGATAGAATAGGGAGGCGTGAAAATATAAAATAATTAACTCGGTAAAATAGGCCTTGGAGCCATGACGGCTACCATAAGTGTAGGAATGTGTTTGATTTATGTGCATGCTAGTGGTAGAATTTCAATGGCTCTTTCATATATTTACCTCTGACAGGTATCCGGAAACGAGGGTCGTTCATCGTCGAATATTATTAACTATTCTAGAAACGTATTAGGAATATGGAGCGGCGAAAAACAGGCTTAGAATTGTTGCGATAAATCCGGCAAAATACGAACGCTGCCGTGCAAAAGAACTCACACTACGTGGGAATTACGATGATAGATCGTATCAGCTTCAAATGAGAAATAAAGTCAGGTTGAGTAAAATACTTACGGCACGTTTTTGGTAGCTGGCAACCTCCAGACGGGTGATTAGTCCCTGGAGCAAAGCCTTCATTGCGAGCTTGTGGACAAATTCGAGCGGCACGATGGGCTGGGCCCTTATTGTCCCGAGTTCAACATGGGCTTTGTTCCGAAGCGTATTTATTTAGCGAGTGGTTAAGGTGGGGATAGATCCATTTTAGATGATCGCTCTTGTGGCGATCTGGGCCCAGAATTCAGTACTCGTCCGATGGTGACTAACCCTTATGCTTAGTCACTTCTATGCGCTGTAGATTGACGGGCAAGGCCTTGCACTGCCAGCCACCCAGTCACGGCGCACATCGATCGAGTCTAGTTTTACGGCCTGGGAAGATTTTATAGGAACGGAGGTAATGTGAATAGGGCGAAATTTAAGAGTGTAACGACCCTGGTTCAGAAGGAACCCTAAAAACCCACAAAGGGGTAAAAACATAGAGCCGGCCAATTCGTAGCTCGCAAGGAGGTTTTGAGTGACCGTGACGTAGTTTGCGAAATCAGTAATAACTGCACAGATTGTGAACTTAATAGGCCAACTGAAATTGACTAGTCTGGCCGCAACTGTTGATATAAAATGATTGAGGTATCAGTTAGCCGATCATATTTTGGTAGATCTCCGTACACTAAAGTAGAATAACTTACGATAGGTTTATCAAAAGTAAGAATTTACTACACGCTTCGCGCAACATGTTGTCGCTCGATTTTTTGCTTTTGATATGGTTACCTCTTTGTATAAATAAAAGAACGCCTAATGTATCTAATTGGGCCGAACTGCATTTGCGATTACGAGATAGAGTGTTCGCCGCGATTTACGCTCACAGAAGAACCGTCGGCTATAACCTAGGCCTGGTCGAAGCTTTCGATAATAATATGTCAAGGCGCCGAATAGTCCATCCCTTTCAAACTGGCCCGCTACATAGTAATTAGGTATCACTAGAATGCGGCCCGCCGTTTCATAATGAGATTCAATCTGTAGTGCGGCATTGCTAATAGTAACCTACATCGTCAAAATCAATTACGTTACGCCTGCACGAGTGTATGAACTGAGGATTGAAAGGGCAACTTCCCTCGAAAACACAAATGTCGCCGACGCATAATCTTATAATCGAAGATGGATAATTCACTTTGCTTTCCTGGTACATTTAACGTCACATCTGAACAAATTCAATTTGCAACTCCAGGGAGAAAAACAACTAAACGCGTGGGAGTTCGAGGCACATTTTAAACAAATCTGTAACTCTGGAAATGTCGACAGTACAAAGAAAATTATGCTCACTTTCCTATGCTGGAGGAGGTACTGTGGTGCGACAATTAACTACTGAATATTCACCCGCGAAGGTTCGACATCCCTTCTCTACAAAATGAATTCTGACTAGTCAGTGCTCTGTTTAACGCTGGCGCCGATACCATTGCCTGCAAATTTCAAATAGGCCTTTCTGAAATGCGATGCAGTGGAATTGGAAGTCAAAATTTCTACAAAGAGCACATCGCTGCATGATTTTGACAAAGAATACGTTCTCGAAATTGGTCTTTATCCCAGCTTAACCAGCAATGCAAAGAAATGGATTCAAAATTTGAAAGCACGTATGTATATGAACAACAGTTGCGAACAATGGAATTCACGAGGTGCAAACTAAGGTCACGTATTTCTGACGTCCATTTTGAATAGGGTCTGATTCTAGGTTCATCTGATTTAATTGTTACAAGAAGTTGAAAACCTGTCACAGAGCAAGCTGCGTAACTGTCACAATAATCCTATGTTGAAGAAGTGTTAATACATGTGTCTTCTGATTCGTATGACCGAGGTTGCAGCAGTGCAGGCTAGCATATCGGAGTGAGCGTAAAATATAGTACTAAGGAAAATTTTGACCCGCCAAAAAATTGTATGCGTTCAGTGTGCAACTGTGCATGCCTCCTGCCTGTGGTCAAAAATGGACCCACCAGGATGTGAACTTGCTGGGTCAGCCGAATGCTGGATTGGTCTGGCCGCAACCCATGAATTATGTTGGCTAAAATATCAGTTCCGACCATGTCAACTAATGCTTTATATCAGAAAGTCTAGGCACCGAAGAGACCCGTTCTTGCAAGTCGGGCCAACGACATTTACTCATTTCGTTGAACAACAGGCGCTTCATATAAATCCAGAAACGAACTTCAGAGAGAATCTGGAATTATTCGGGTTCTGCCTTCTGCTTCTTGTGATTTCTCTTCTTCCGGTCAAATTGGTAGCACGCCTGGCAAAATTAGAGTAGAGTTACTGGAATGGTGTGGCTGGATTTGGTCTAAGGCTGTGGAGCGGAATGTGCCTTAGAACTAAATTCACAGGGTCAATTTGGGGCCGTTTAGTAATCATTGAGTTGGTACGTCGGTTAAATCAACCTACCTCATGTGCGTGCAGGTTGTTTGCAGACTATCATAATTGTTAAAGTTGGTCCAATGACTACGGCCGCGTTGTTTTCTGAGCGGCGTGGAGGTCGTCGATGCCGAACGCTTGTGTGGCCTACATGGAACAAATACAGTTTATTTAAATTCGGGCTGATGCCTAACTGGACAATGTGTGGTACCCCATCAATTAGTTGCTATCCTCTGCATTGATAGATAAATATGGTATGTGATCAATTGACCCTTTATCTAGTGGGAAAATGAGGTGACCTCATGTCATAGTGCGAAATTCGACAAAATGGGGAACTGAGTGGGCGCCTGGTTGAAATATGGCATGTTTTGTATGAGATATGCAGATTCAAGTAGTCTGAAAACTACTTTTCAAAAAACTACTCGACAGGGGCCCGCATCAATTGCTTGGTCTTGATTTCAAAAAGGGCTACTGCAGGTCTGAAAAACCTATATCCAGTGCCTAGGAACTACCTTTCGAATGCACGCCAGATAAGTAAAAAAGTGAACCAGACCTCAGTTATAATGTATAGTGGCCCAAAACTCGAATGTAGGGGTTTGACCCCAGCATTGGCAGACAAAATAGGTTGTTTTAATGATTTTTTTCGAGATATTTGGCTACCATTTGAACGATAGTTGTGCAGTAAATTTTCGTGTACCTGAAGCCTTGAGTCTGAGTGGTTATCGAATTGTGCAATTCTTAGCGATAAAAGGTTGGGGTCGTGATTATTCCAAAATATTGTCACCCAGTTTCACATCTACCCGAATGCGAACACAACATGACAAGTAGAACTCAAATGTAGGGGTCCCTGATCTGTTGATATCAAGACAGTCACGTACAGCATATGCAAACATTGTTGACGAGCAGTACATCTTTGCATCTGAGCGGCGCATTCGTACCATAACATACCCTGGCCGCTTTAGAACTATTCCTTTAGTACTTGAGCCTGAGACCCGGTCTTGGGATCCTTGTCGTAACATCAGAAGGGGTGACCGAAAATCTTTACTGTGATTTTGTTCCTGCAAAAATTGAGAGAAAATTTGCTTCGAGAACGGGCAATTAAAGATTACTTTTAAATTAGTATCTGTAAGAACTAGTTTGGTATGGAATGATAACGGGTTTCGGAACTAGACTAGCAAGATATATGGAGTGGATCCTGGAATCTATGCGACCCTGTATCATGGTCCTTGGCGATAGAGCGATTAGAACGTGGATTAACGATACCTATGGCAGTTGACTGAATAAATAGTACTGTTATTTTTCAAGTGAAAATAATTTCACAAGTGACTAATAATTGAAGCCGCGAATGCTTGAATATCTTTAGTTTCCCCGCCATTTCTGCGTCATGTATGTGGTATTTGCTTGCTCAGATTGATTGTTATGGGACCCCAGCACACCTTTGTGCAACCCCAGAACAAGCAACGGCCAACTAGGACCTAGTATATGGCTTCACCACTTCTTGTTAATTATTAGATTGAATGAACCTGCCAAGGTGACTTATGGCTATTGCTTTAAGTGAGAAAAATGCTTGAAGCATAGGGACTGAACTTTGTTCTTGTGAGGACTTATTAAATTAGTGTACTCAAGGACATTAAACACTATCCAAATTACTGCATGATTATGTCTAATATACTTTCCAAGTAGGTACGTACGTTCAAGTTGAATCTGTAGATAGGACAGCACGCGCCGTGACGCGCACTGATGGGGGTTTCGCGAGATCTGGGTACCCAATGATACGGTCAAAACAATACACACCATGAGTTGGAGGTTTGAGGCAGTGGTGTCGGATTCAAATTGCGTCCCGGACCGGATTCAGGCTTTCCAATCGCTCGCGGGCCGGTCAGCTGATAAAATAGCAAGTAACAGCATTTGTTCATGTACAATAAGATTGGCAAATTGCGACGATATGGGTTGGCATATTCTACTGGCTAGCCCAGCGCATGTGTTGTGAGGAGCACAGGATACNCATTGATATTAAATCAGTTGGGTCAAATCCATGCAAATTGCACATGACAGTTTCAATTTGGCGTTTTCACTTCTGCAGAAATAAATGCCCCTCGGTCCAGGGTTGTAACCGGGTCCGAGTCAGAGATCAAGTTCGGATTTGACTGCTCAGTTTTGTATTGAAGTCTTGCTAATACTAATTTAATCCACTCTTGACAGTTTAATGAGTTTATGGTCGCATTTTCAGTTTAGGTAACAATGGATTGAATCCTAATAGTTTGACAACTTCGCTATTACTCGAAATTACAACAAAATGTCAGTCTTGACTGTCAGAATTTTGAGTCATGCACGGTACATTATTCCTTGAGTTCACCTTATGCTCAATGTTCCTGCCCGTCGGTCTGATTGATAGCTGGTCCTTGTGGGGGTACTATGACGTTNAGTGCGGGTCCTGTGAAAGAANGGGGCTGAGATCGAGTCGTTACGCTGAATTATTGCCCTATGGTCACTGCAGATGTAGTCCAAAGGTGGTCAGAATGGCAGCAATGGTATCTGGGTATACGCGGTTGCAGCACTGGCTGCAAGCTTTTGCTTGATTGCGGGCAGGATTACTCCCGGAACTACAGCGCCAATGTGTTGCATGTGTTGCGCGTTCGAGTCATACCAGGGCCACTACTGAGGGGGTGGTTTTCAAGCTACTGGTCGGCGGTTGCAAAAAACGGAAGTTGACCCTGTGTGGGCAACCATAGGGGTCCCCAGACNTCACAAAATTCTACCCGGGCATNCTGAGAGTTCAAATACTCGCCTGTTTGATCACGCAGTGNAAGTAGATGGNAGTGACTTGAGTACTCCAAACAACTGGAAGTACCTATTACCGCCGTCTCAAGCGTGAAAGTTGACAGCAAACTCACTCACCTAACATCGTAGGTTGTTCGCAGACTTGAGTTTTTGTTTGTAGATCAGCGCCCAGCTCAGAAGTGGATGGTAAACTTGTAGGGTTTTGTAGTCGCCCATCTCTGCGGGTCCGCTATTCTGCGTTCAACATCGATGCGTTTGAATATAACATTAGTTGCGGAGAACTTTACGAGCCAGGCTTATACCGTGATCTTTGACCAAATTCAAATTCGCGCGGTTCCTGAATCCTTTCCTGCGTCAAAACTCTTTTCCTATGATTAGATCTGTGAAATTAATATACAAATGNATTGAATTCATGCNGTGACATTGGGTGTGGAAAAGTGATATTGCGTAATTGGAGAGGGTAATTTTTACCCGTATAGTAATGNAACTCTATATCACCTGGCTAGAATCCTTGTATAGATTGTGTAATTGNATAATTGTGTTGCTAAAATGAGGGAACTCGGAACAGTGGATTTAATTCCTAGACATGAATCCACGAACTGGGACAATCTACGGAGNATTTATTACTCCTTGGACAGTTGGGATTTAGGAACCTATGAAACACGCGAAGAAAGGATGAATTTTAAAAGAGCTGTGTGGGATATAATTTCAGACAGAAATGATTGGTGTAAGAGACGGGACGATGGCCTTTTGACGAGAGTGTCATTGTACGATGAAATATCCCAGAGAACATTGAATATAATGTGCAATATATTGGACGATATTTTGGAACTAAGAAGNAGTGATCCATATGATGCAGGGAGGCGCATAATGATTTACGAACTAATTCGNGGNGTGGTTATAAAGGCGACGGATATAAGAGTTTCGAAGAATTGCTACAAAACACTCNATAGCTGCANCACGCATGAAGGGGTCGAGGANTGGGGATGTCAACACGATCTCGGCNGTAGTAGGTCATTCAATTGTAGATCACGGACGGACTGTCAAGATAAGAGAATTGACTTTACGCCCTGCACCTGTAGAAGGAGCAAGTGTTGATATTGATGCGATGGTGCCTCAAAACATTTTGCACGTTGGCCCACACGATTGTATATGTGATGGTGAATGCGACTGTATACAAATAGGAACACCATATGAATTGGGATGATATTTGCGATCAGTATCAAAGTTTGGCTCCCTTGAAACAGGAATGCTTGATGTAAATAAGACCAGAACTCACCTGAGGTTTGAAATTTGAAAGTTAAAATAAAGTGGGTCATTTTTGGATCTGGAAATCATAATGCAGTCAGTGTTGGCCCAGATTAGTTGCACTAGGCAATGTCATGGATAAAGTCCTGAATGAATTAACCCGGTTTACAGATCGAGTACTGTGCGATAAATAGCCAGATAATATGAATTTAAGTCACCTATTTTNANTTTTTCCTTGTGGTTTAGCTTGTCTCGACTTGATTTCTAAGATGTGGGTCGATGANTGGCTGGATCACGGCACCTTGTATAATGTATACTTCCTGAATTGTGTAATCTGTAAGAACGGCCCATCATTGAATGATCGTACGCTTATTGTATCACAAATGAGTTGGATAACCTTGTCTAGTCAAGTGATAAAGTGACATAGTCTGCTAGTAAGGTGCCTTGATTCTATAAGAGACTAACAGTGCTCATGGCACGCTTTGTGACCCTCTGATATGTGTGTGCCAGCGGTTATCAGTTTTTTTGGAAATAGTACTTATAGGTTGGACTATGTCTCAGCATCCAAGTCTGTACTAAACAGAGCGGTCCACCATCTTTTAATAACAACTGTTCAACGCGCCTGGTTTTAGGTCGCCGCCTATGATGTGTGTAATTGGCCAAATCCTTCTGGAAAAACAGGCCTGAGACACTGAGGCACTAAAATGTGGTCCCAAGGGCACAATGTGTCTTTTGGGAAATGTTTATAGGTCCCAATTTTGAAACCAAATAATATTGACAAACAATGTGAAGTTGAGGGATTGAATTAGTCCTGATTTTGAGGCATCACTTCATCAATAAGACTAATATTGCTGGTGAGGAAATCAGGCCTCCCCTCCCCAGTCCACTCAGCGCCTTATCAAGTGGTATGTCATGTAGGAGTGGGTCACTTACCTTGCGATTAAATCGTAGTTGGAAAAATTTATACTTTTGTCCCTTTCCGTGTGGCCAGGTTTGTCCTTTTGGCGTAATGGGACGTGCCCTGAACCTGGTATGCGTCCAAATTCTTGACAATGCGCCGATGTGATCTGTCGAGATTAATCAATCATTTAATGACCTTGCGGGTAGCATTGTGTTGAACTAGTAGTAGGGTGATGTAGCCTACATGCAGTATATATTGACTAACCCCCTTGGGTGGTCTAGATCGAGTAGTGTTGCTTATACATTCGTAATTAAANTGTGGTAGATAATTCTGGACTGGCAGTTACATGCGTGGTGGAGCCAGTGNGACTTGACTTGACTCGGCGCTTCGAGAAATGCGGATTGACTCGTGACCAGGCAGAATTTGATAAGATAATTTCGAGTCATCAATAANTAAATGGTGTTTATTTACATTGCGAAGTGTTCGCCATTATCAGGCCTCTTGTATGATTGAGTCAATAAATATATTCATGCGTTNATATTCTCACACATGTGAATGGATAGTGCACTGTACTATATGAATTGGCTNTATTCGATTATCTGATTNGGCTGATAACGACAGNCCATACCTACATTTAAAAATATTGGATTTAACTTTGTATTATTTATTCAGTTCAAGGTAAATGGTTGATTGATCTGTCCGTCACACNNCTGGCAAAATGTTATGACTTTGAAATTTGAATCTCACTTGTACTTTGAAAATTCAATTTGACTTGTATTATGANTTGGCTTGTGACTTGACTTAGCTGAACTTAACTCAGTCACCTCCAAAAANTCAAGCGACTTGACTTGGATCGCCTTCGGAAATCGATTGACTTGATTGAACTAATCAAAATCGGCAATGACTCAAGATTATTCGTGACTCGAGGATAGTGAATTGAATACCAGCACTGAGTACTTGCGTNCGCGATTGATATCAGCACGTTTTCGGCATAATTAACTCTTCCACTCTTAATTGTTATTCAATTCGGATAGATAGGGGCTCCATTTGTGGCTAAAAGCTGGATAATGCAACGACTTAAAAAGTCATGTCNCTACTTTGAAAATTCGATTCGACTCACTGGNGGTTTGACTGCGGCTTGACTTTACCTGGCCCAGTAAGAATGTCCCGTGACTTGGGGTATTGAATAGGTCCCAGCGCTGGTGGAGAGTGGTTCGGGAAATGTATCNCACCGACTGTTTAGGTCGAGGTTGTTGCTCTAAAATCCAAGAAAATTGNGATAAAATCTAGCAATTGCGGTAAAGAAATTGCATTAGTAATGACTAGCGGATTATTAAAACCAGACCTGTATATGCCGGTGCTCCGGTGACCTTACCACATAGCCTACTGGACAGGGATAGTTGAGNTTCTTACTCACAAACCATTGTGTCATAGATAACACATACCCTAGCTGAAATATAACGTAGCCCTAGANTACGCAAATTCCACAAAGTAGNGCCAAACTAAAAATGNTTTGCAGCGTGTTGGCGAACAATACTCAATTAAAGTCACAGAAAACTTGATCTCTGGATTGTGATAATTGGACTTGTTTNTTTTCTGAAGATGNTAACTTAGTTACAGTCATTTTGCGTTAATTCAGGAATGCATCTTGTAACTTGAACCCAATATGCCTATATTCATGGTTTACTCTGCCTTGCCGGACAATGGTACAAGCTCTATTNGAGAATTTTGATACCTACACTGCAGGGGATGATGGGACAGACCTTTTAGNGAATATGNATGTCCCACAAAAAGTCGATTATTTCTGTATTTCGGAGTTTTGAAGAATTTTCTGTGCAGGGTGCGTTCTTTCAATGAAGGTTTCAAANGATGCTGGCTAATGCATAAAGTGTGATCAGTTGTTGATGCTTACGTTGGGCAGATTTCCAGTTTAGAGACCATGATGTGCATGGATTAGCAAACTTTCTTGCGAAAATAAGATTNAAAAACCGATACATTAATATTTGTCTCAACAAGCTGGGTATATGTCATGCGATCTTGAATGGCTCTATCAATTTTCCAGANTCATTTTCAAGACGCCAACTATGCTGCCTCTTTGATTAACAACATTTGCCAGTAAGATGAGACCAAAGATACTGACAGAGCAAAGACTGTCGCAATAAGCACAATATGTCTTATAAGATGCATTTTATTGGTCTTGATNCGCTTTGTTGGTCTTGTTTTTGAGACCAAGTAATTGAGACAATTATATATGGTCTTAAGAAGCTGAATCGGTCTCAATTTTNGGACCTTAATTCGTCAGTGAAACCGAAATTACTGAAAACGAGACCAAATCATCCTCATTTCTTGAATTTGAGACCACATTTGTCAAATTTTTGTAAAATATCGAGAGTTGTAGACACCTAATATGCACTATGTGGATTGCCTTGANGAGGCTAACATATTTGTNTAATTTCAAAGTGAGTTAAGATTGCGGACCACAGGCTGNAATTCTTGACAACTTAGCACTGGATCAGTTTTTGGGCTCAGTTAATTATGGCAATTTATATTGATATTGAATGTAGGGAGGACAAATCATTGAATTTATATNNAAACGAAATCTAGGCTAGAATTATCCGATCNTCCCTGGATTTTTCTCNTGTTATAGAAGAGAGAGGTCTGGTCACACACATGCTTAAATGTCCAGTTCTAAAATGATTTNGTCTTATGTCAGGTGATCTATTATTGCCAATGCCATGGCTGTTAAGAGGCCTACCGAATCTGAATTCAATTGGGTAAAAAGTACTTACCAGAAAGACCCTTGNATNTNANANNAGATNCCANNATAGTGAATATNGGCNGNGTNGTATCCAGGGANANGACTNAACNATATTANGTAGTCACTCATTATTATAANAACCTGAAATATAAGAGTTNTTGAGAAATAATAANNGNTACATTNTCAGAAATAATAATTNGTACATTTTCAANAATAATCCAGGGTNNNACTGCTATGGTACTTTCACTGATATGNCCGGTTGANCTAATCGATTNAGAANGGTGCTNAAACANCTTTNATNTTNGGTATGGCTGTATANCCGACTNNNCNGTGGCTATAGATTTCACATTTCATTNCGACCTACGAACTGGCTAANCCTGTAATCCTAGTGTNAGACTGNNANGACACCAAANANAGANTGAATAGNGGTTGACAGCGGTCCACTTATTGNTAGCATTAACACATTGAACTCAGGTTNATAATGTCGACTAAGACTTAATTTGGAAATGAATTTAAATACCGAAGTTTGAATCGCAAGATCGCCATTAACAGCGTTCGATGAGCCGNCGGCAATCGGTCGAATATTCTATGCGGAAAAAAAGCGGCGCAGTAATTAGAATATGGCGATAAGCCGAAATTGGGACAATTATCGATTGGCCTCGGTNCGAAAATACCACTGAAGAGTGAAGACCCTAAATAGCTACAGCTAATATTGANTGCTAGACTGCTNAGCAGAGATGAGCATGGATTAGGATTAGGTTTTGGGAAAACAGGATTTGTGAAATCTTGTCGGATTTGGANTGGATTGGNACATAGAGATTTCAAATCCNCTCATCTCTGCTACTTAGATAGCTCCATTCAGGGGTAAGAAAGCAAAGTGGTGGTAGCTGGCCTTCTAAGTCTTGGGTTGTGACATCCTGGAAAATGGCGCGTGTCTATCGTATATTTTNGCTTGGCTCGGCTAATTCGCAAAATAATGACTTGAGCTGGTTCTATTGGTCATGCAGAGATGTGAAATCATCCAGCGTCCGGGGTCGCTCNAGTCACTCTAACTGCGGTCGTNTGTACTGAACGTACTATGATAGTGGCACCGNTGTTGATTTTACNGATCCAGTGAACTTCACGTGTGGTTTAGAGTTGATTGTGATAATAAGTGCTTGTTTTGCATAATATAATTGNTGAGGACTTGCATTGTTTCGATTAAAAGGNTNGTTAATTNTGTANTTCATTGAATAGATTGAATTCATTTCTCTCTATCGCCTGGCCGACGTATTACTCGAATTTATCCGCCCAAAGAATATGGGGAACCACGCAATTCTCACTTAACCCTAGACGACTAAGGGTTTTACTATTACGTGATNNCTCAGGTGGGGTCAAAATGANCCCATCAGTTTATATGCTTTGTCTTACCNATTTCGGTAATCAGCTGTATAATAANCGCCTGNNNGACGTTATAACGAGAAGTCTNCCTCTTTTGGACCCAACTGTCCGCCCAGTTCAAGATTCCTCCCTAAGGCATGGCNCTATANCATGAATGGCGAGGTGGGGTCAGACTGACCCCATCAGATCNGAAGGCGTGTGGTCATGCCTCATTGACTCCATGTGACATAAACAATGCGAAAGAGCCATGAGCAGTCGGAATCGATTCGNTTACAATGGGGAGAAAAGTACTTAGTCTGCCCGCTATACTTTCAAAAAAAAAGTCTGATCCATGCTCAGAGGAGGTAGAAGTNGTCACCGTNGCTACCCAAGTAGAAGTAGAAGTAGAAGTAACGCNGGAATNTCTACTCAAGTAGAAGTAGGAATGAAGGTTCACAAGCAAGTAAGTTGGTATTCTGCGCATATTTTTGCCTACAAAACTGAAAACTGTCAGTAGAAGTAGAAGTGATATAAAATCATAACTGCTAAAAANGTAGCGTGAGTCGGAAAGATCTACTTCAAGTAATTCAAAAATTAGGAGTATTTCGTTAGTGACCANCTCTGCATCCTCAATCATTAACTNATAACGGCAAGGTATNATAGCGATAATCAGCGAATNTATTATTCCGATTGATAGTGTATAACGCCGTTTAGGATTACATGGCTGGCAAGAGCAATCCGACCGCNNCTGAAAATATGGATCGCCAACCTTATAGTGATGGCGGGTTAAGGNCATAATGCATTCACTATTTGTTACTTACTTCAGAGATAGGGGTGGCTAGGTCTGTATTGAACGGNATGTGCTGCGGACCTTTNTGTGGGGTCAACGCTGACCATAGCTTTGTGNAAAAAAACAGCCTATGGTATCACAAGGCCACGTATAGATATCATCATTCCATGACGTTCTTAATGCTGCAATCTCTGTCTAAGGAAACGTGCGATCACGCCTCGAAAANTGCTAAATAGGGCCAACGGACTGGTGGTGATTAGACTACCAGATAAGCCGAGACAACTAAATTAATAAGGCTATAGCTGATAGGGAATTAGGACAAACGCAATAATTCGGCACCCCTGTCTAGCTAAACTGAACGGAAAAAGAATTTGAGTCAGAATGCAGCGTAACTGGGGAATAGCCCTGAAGTTGAAGCTGTATTCTTGTATTTCATTTATTATATATACATACACGGATTTATTATACCGATACACAAAATTTATGTTAGGTTCCAGAAAGTAAAAGACGTTGTATTGTGATTGAATCGCTACGTGTGCCCCTGAAATAACATCTCGGGGACTACGGATAGTTCATTTACTCGAATACAAGGCTGCGCAATTCCCACCTTATACAAAAATGATTTTTCGAATAAGCATAGAAACTGTATTGTCTTTAGTGAAAGTCCGCTCTACGTCTATTGTCTGTTACGCTCTACGTCTATTGTCTGTTACACAAAGTGTTTATATTAAATCACAGGGTANAAATGCAANTNNGGACGCANNTTGTAGTGAATGATTTGTTTTAACGCCACAATCATTTACGAGAGTAATGTGGTCCAATTGCGATCGCTCTTCCACCCGAAAAATCGTCACAAGAAGAAGAAGATAGTAGCAAAAAGCGGGTAACTTTCCCAGAGCCCCTGCCCCGTGAAAAACCACCCTATTTTCNTTATGAAATGTTTTGCTAATCTATTAATTATATTTGAGTTTNNAATTTACTTANATTCTCTTNTTCCTTTTTATTTNGTNCTCGCTACAGTCGGCTCCGCGAGNTATNNATGATATANCTACNAGACATNTTTAAANTNNTATTAAATTGCTGCTTATATATTACNTGTATATATATNNTNNTATTTTTGTGAAATCTCGATCGTGACGAACGCAGGACACCTTGAGAATCTCAGATGGATATGAAATTTATTATTATTGATTATATCTAAACCGCAAATTGATCTGTAAATAGTAATGCATATTTATGTGGAAGGCATACTCCCATCCCTGTCTCTCGGCACCCCCCTCACTCTATGGATATACATGACACCGCTTGGCACTTGCCAAATGGTAAGAGGTGTCTTCCTTTTGAGGGTCCGTCGGNTTATATTAGTGGAGAAAAAAAAAATTAAACCTACCAGGTGCTCACGTGATGGAGTTATGTAGATAAANAATGAGCACGGCTCTCGGCACTTCCTATCCAGTANAACACTTTGGTTAACTATGGGNAGACCTCGCCTCCCATTTGACACGTTGTAAGTATGCTGGAAGGAATGTGACCGTTGACAATTCCTGTAATAGAAGGGGGGAAGGCTNGGGTGGAGAGATATATTAAATTGTGTATATNCGCGNATTGTATCATAGTATAATACCCACNAAGATAAAAAGCCTAAAAGAATAAAAACCTTTTGTGAAAAAAAAATATATAAAATGCATTAATCCTTGAAATATGCACATATAGAAAAGTTTAAATCGACCACTTTCGCTTGACTGGCTATTTTTCTAAGTGTGCGAAGCCCAGGTCCAGTCCAACTACTATGATATTTTTTCACGCAGAGCAAGTCGAGTTCATGCTTTATACAGCTCATATGTTAGCGCTGTTGCGGTCAACCGGCTGTATATATCACGTGCGGTAACAGTTTCCGGCAGCTTACAGTTGAGCGCAACACGGACTGAATAAAAAACAGCCACTGACGGCGCTCAAAATGAAGCAATCT
>ATSW01016157.1:0-11637 GCA_000444245.1 Botryllus schlosseri | reverse complement strand
TCTCAGTGCTTTTGTACGTTAGAAATGGCGCAATCATATTGTTTGTTGGAAGATGGTGAGCTGGTGACTAGTACCCTTGATCTAAATCAAACTTTCGTTTGGTTTGTTAAAGGTATCGTATATTTCATGTGCCCATCAAAATGGCCTACTTGCTATCCTTATTATAAATAGACTCAACAGATTAACTTTTATGTAGACATGCTCTTTTTGATGACCTCTGCATGATTAGAGCGTGACGCCTCCTTTCTGATGCGATATGGGCATTGAGGCTTCCCCCATGAAGAAGTTTTCCTATGAGGCTGTTCCTCGAAACTAACTAATGTATTGATCAAAATAATGCAGGTAAGCGACTCGCTCAAACTAACAATAACAAAGTACCGTAATTTTCCAAGTATAGTACGCCCCCATGTATAATACGCACCCCTAAAATAGCATGTAAATTCTGGGAAAAAGCCTGTACCCATGTATAGTACGCACCCTGCATTCGCAGTTCATGAATAGTACATGCGAAAATGTCGATTATACAAGCTTCTCGTGTTGACAAACTTGCGCGTATGATAAGTTACCAGCGATGGTTATGCTTAGTATTCGATGTCACTGTTGAACAATCATGACATTACGATCGCTAAAAACCATTATACACTTAACAGCATTGTCTCTTAACAATTTTAGATAGCAGCCAAATCCTGCGAGGCCCGTGGCGCGATAGTTCAGGCCAGCGAGGATATCTTGCACACGAGGCCCATTACAGATGCGATTGACAAGGCCAATGATTATATCGTGCGCTCCAGGCCTGTTGGTTGTTGTTCAGGGCCTGCCGTTGACGCGATAAATTGGCGAGTGCGATTTATGACCTAATTTCTCTCGCGTACTAACGGCAAACTAACTCAGCAGGAGTAGCGCACATGACACTGGTAATACGAAATACCGGGCACGATGGCTGAATGTGATGCGCGATTGAAAACAAACATGGAGAAAGGTGTGATTTATAGTTTTATTTTGAGGGAGATTTTTTTCAAGGCTTGTACCCATGCATAATGCGCATTGCGCACCCCTGATTTTAGGACAAAAAATCGGTAAAATTTTGCGCATTATACATGGAAAATTTGGGTAGTCAGTTTTCGATAATATTGTTAACAAAGCGAGTTAGAATTTTGTGGAATTCCGGACATTTATCACTGGCAATAAGCCCTTGCAAATGGCATTCTTATAAATGTTCGCTTAAAAAATGAAGTATTCTTTACGCTAAATGCTAGTGATCAGTGGTTCAGTGTTGCAGTTGCATTCGCAAATGATATCATGTGTATTATTTAAACTTAATTGCATATATTGCAATGGCAGCTGCTATTCGTCATCACATCGTATATACCTCTTGCTTTAAAAGATTCTGTTTTCCACCGTCTACAGGTATGTTGTTGCAAATTGATACAGGTATCAAGTTCATGTTGGAACTTGATTCACGAGTAAGGTACCGTATGCTAGAGAACCAACGGTAGCTAAGATTATGCTGTTTCTCAAATACAAAACCTACATCGCTCTATACCAGTAGCATAGTTCTTAGCAAGGGTTTGATCAAACCTTTGAGATTTCACAAGATGTTTCACTGGTTAGTCGCGAATGTCGCGTAACGTAATGGTAAATGAACATCTTGTGTTTGATGTCATTATGTCATCTGCAGCGTGTAACTCACAATGAATAAATACATAATAAGTAACAATATAAAAAAAATTGGTAAGACGTGAATTTCCTTACGTTACCTTGGTAAAAACGTGAATTTCCTTACGTTACCTTTAGCGTGGAATGATAGTTGAGTTAATACTGCCTAATAACTGCTTTTGCTGTCAGATGTTGATTGTAAGGTTTATAGGTTTATCTAAATGACACAGGCTACTGATGCAGTAAGTTCCAAATTTCAATCATCATTGAATGATAGAAAAAAAATTATATACCCGTATGAGCGAGGTAGTAAGTAGTTGCGATACAGCAATTAATGGCTAGGTTGTAGCAACGTCAACCATTTGCTTATGTCACTAACAGCAGCATATAAACTAGAGCAGGATTTCCCAAACCAAGGGTTGTGAATCCAATGAGGTCGTTTCCCTAATCTCTGGGGTTGCGGAGAAGAAAATTAAACACCACATTGACTATTACAAGAATGCCAATCAAGCGGACGCTATCGGGGGCTCATTTCTGAAGAAATTTCATTTTCAAAATAGCAGAAAAACACGACTGCTGAGGAATGCTGACCTGGTAAACAGGGTATCAGATCAGTCGAAGCTCCACCTACTATAACTTCAGGTTGCTGTCTGGCCATCACCATGAAGATTGAGGTGTCGGGAGCATGATAAAAAGTTTAAGATTTTGTAATTTTTCCCAGTAATAGTATTAAGTTGACTCAAAAAAAGGTTATTTTTCCGACTCTACTCCCAAAATGCCCGTCTGTAACTTGTGCTAGGAGAGTTGACTAAAAAAATGAGTTAATTTTTCTGATCTCGCTCCCGAAATACCAGTTAGGGCATATTTTTTGTTTATCTTACAGCCAACCCTGGCCTTGGGTGGGTCGGAGTCCAATTTTTGCTCGCATTTATAGGCTTTTTCTAGAAAAAGAGATAAAATTTCGAAAGAGGACCCTTTCAATTTCATGAAAAAGAGGACATATGGATATGGTAACCCTAATACATAGCCTACACAGTTCATACTCAGGACATTATTGAACTTCAAGAAAGCGAGGCACAAAAAGAAACTACAACGCAACAAGTCTTCAAACGTTTCAGTGCCAACAAATGGAAAGCTTTTTATTACAAAAGTTGCCCTTGAACTTGTCATGCCCTTCATCAATACTTATTTATAGCTTGAAAACATCCGTAAAATCTTACTTGACAACGGCTGACCTGAACATGTCAACAACCGCCCTGTTGAGAGTAAATTTGCGAATCCGCAGAATCTACCGAGCGAACAACCAAAGGCGTCTATATCCATCCATCTACCATGGATTGCTCCTATTTCCACCCGCTTTGAAAAACGATTGATTTCTGAGGTCCATAAGAATTACGACATGGTGAAGGCCAACGTGATTATCACTACAATCCAACTGCTCCCTGCAACACGCAAGGACGTTCTTCTCCCATTCTTCTCCATGAATATAAGTGCCACTGCCATTGACACATCGGTTGCATTACCGTACCACAACAAAACAGCATGTATCGAGATTTATTCGAACGCAGGCATCGCACTCGAAGAAGAGTGGGTCCTTGTTTCATCTAATGAAGCTTGAATCAGAACACTCAACGACCATGAACTCTGCCATTCCCAAGTGCGTACACCGGACGGATAATTCTATTTGTGCGACAAAATATCGAGATTTTACGCCGTCTGGAGAGGCAGTTCATTCTTTCATTAGTGTGCCTTGGAGTCGACTTTCATCAAAATAGGCCAACCTCGTTTGTGTTAATCTAAAAATAATCTAAAAATAGTGCTTTGAGCTTGAGCGATCTGTTCGCCTCGATTATTGGAATTGTCATTCGTTTGAAATCGTACTTTGTTACGATTGTTGAGATACAGTGTTCTTTAAAATTCTCTACTAGTTGCTGGCAATTACCACCGACAAGTGTTAGCCAAAAAATTCAGGTTTATTTCAATATGAATATAATATTGAATGATATATACACGAATTTATGTGAGCATTCGTTTTTGTTTCTGATGGATGTTAATGCAGAAAAAACGTCTTGCATGTGACAATAACATGAGCAATGCCAATGAGCCTCGAATCTCAATACTGGTCTCCGAAAAACAACATAAGTCTCCTTGACATAGTAATGTATCACTCTTGAATGTGGTAGAGTTTTGTGACTTTGTGTGAAATTCTACGAAAGCTTACAGATTAACAACGGTTAGTAAGGGTTTAGAACCACTGGTCTATACATGCTGAATTACTGCTGATTCCAATAAGCGACGCAGAAATGACAACGGACCATTTTGGGTAAATGGTAGGCTTGCGCTGACTGACTGTCACATGAGTTCCAAATACCAACTCCCAAAAGTGGATTTGAATTTGTCATTAATATTTGTGTCATGAAACAGGAAGCTTGTCATTCCCTAACAAACTCGAAAAAGTTGCTATTCCGATACGGAAGCACGAAAAATGCAACTGAATATTTCTGATTCAGCGGGATGATAGCCTGGCTGAAACCGGCATACACCGTAGGTTGATTTATCCATATTGCCTTCAAATGTTGTGATATCACCATATGTTATTTTGCTTTCAGAATAATGGAGAATGGAATGATTGCTCTGTCAGAGCAATGGGTTTTTGCATAGCACACAACGTTTATGTGACTTCAGAAAGAACGCCTATGTCGGTCATATTTATCATCTGCTAGATATTCCCATGCGTCCTGATTAATTGTGATATAGCATTGCAAATTCCTAAACTATAGATAGCCAATTTTGTCGATGCAGATTGAATTAACAAACAATGGAATAGGAAAGTATTCTGGCTTATTTATTTTATGAACTGTACAAATATGGAAGGTAAATCACTCAATAGTTTCACATCATCAACATGATTGAAGAATAATTGGAAGAAGCAAATATTTGAGTGCCAATCTGCTAACATGTGGTTGTTGGATAATCGAAGAAGTTAGCACGTGCTGCGTGTGGTTGGCAGTGAAACATGGGTGTGGCATTTCTGAAACGAGTATATTTTCGTCGCCAATCGAAGAACCGATCCATGAATCAGGTTTGAAAGCGAAACGGTGCACATAATAAAGATTGAATCAAGACTTGATGAATTTGCACATTCTGTCAGAATCCCTGTTTGTAGCGCCTCAACTTTATGCTGAATCAACCGTTCCGTATCAGTTTCCTATATTCAAGACGGCATATTCGAATTGTCACAGGCTACTATAAATTATTGCAGTCCTCACCATAACACCAGTGTAACTACGACACTGGCAAGAAATCACCTTTTCACATTTCATGACCTTTTAGTTTTGTGCAAGACTGTAGTTGTATTGAAATAGAACCTTCACTTTTAATACACCACGAGTCCACGACACCATGATGAAGTGAGTATACAGAGCAGAGACTAATGGATTTGGTGCACTATATTCTATTGGTATGTCATTGCCATAGCAGTATGGTATAGTTATAATCACCTTGAGCATGTATGTAAGTAAACTTCAATAAGCATCTTATTAATCTTATCTTGACTCAAGCAGATACATAGTGGGCTTATGGTCTTAGCCTGGGTGCAAACAATAATGAACTTGAATCCTAGATTTATGTGCCGGTATCTGTAACTTGGATTAAAATGGAAGAGTAAGCGATGCTTGAACGTGATTTGTGTTGAAGTTCTGACTGGACGAGGTATGCAATGATTCACACCTTATGTGACTCGTTTGGGATACAAAATTCTTTATTTTAAGCAGTGGGATCAACAAAATTTGTCGAGCTGTTCTGAACTTATTACATTTCTAATGAATTTAGAAAGGCATGGTCATGTGCTGTAATATTGAACTTGACTTTAACTTCAATTTAGCACTCCTATTACCAGCACTTGACAATTAGATACTTCTTGTGTCTCATGTAAATTGAAAGCTACGTAATCAGTATCACGTGAATCCTGATAAAACGAATATTGGAATGAATTATCAGAGTTCCAGATCCAGCAATAACATATCAAATGAGATAACATTGTGCAAATTAGAGCTGGATGTTGATGAAACCACTGAAGTTGTTCATGGGAATGACGCTAACAAAGATCCATGAAAAAATATCCTTGTCTATAGGGTTACCAGTGAATATTGAATTTGGCACTTACCGGGCCATTATCCTAACCTAAACTTACCCTGATGCACAACCCTTCTACCTGACCTGAGCTCATTATTACATACATACCAAGTGCTGTATATCACAATTAACAACAATATTAGGTGAAACATTCGTTTTCAAGTTTATGACTACAATATTGATGCATTGTTTTCATGATAATAATAATAGTGTTACAGTTCTCGTGCCAAATTCATGACAAGTATTGGTCACCGATCATCATTTCGATTTTCCTCATCACTTTTCACGTCATGACAGTTATGTAATAAGTTTTATCATCTTCTCACTGATATTCAAGTTGCAGTAAAAGTGACAATTTTTGTATATCATGGATTTCATCCAGCAGTGTAGTCAAAGAGCGGTAACTATTTTGATTGTGGATTCGCGTCGGACGTACGGAAGATTGACTTCAGTATTGGTAATTCTATTTTTCATTCTGCTGTTTTCATTAGTATAGCTAAAGTTTGTTGCTATGCTTTGGAGACCCAAATTTTGTATATATTGATCGAACAGAGTAGAATTGGGTATGTATCAATCATCTCTAACTGTTGAATTATGTAAACCAGGGGTATCTGCTCGAGTTGGATTGTTTTTATTTTTAATCGGCATTCCCCTGGACTCTGGTTTAAGAGAATCCTGCTGCGTAGTACACTTCTAAAGAGTGTTTCACTAACCGAGAATGGTTTGAACAGAAAGAATGAAAAGGAACGGGAAATTAAACGGCAAAAACTGTGTTTGTAACACTCCGCGTGGATCAATGAATTTGCCTTCTCAGATATAAATGGAAAACCGATTTGTCATATTGGTTGAAGAGCAATTGTAACGAAGCGTAGAAGCTTAAAATGATACAACAAAAGTTTCTTCTGGAGTTATACAAATCGCCTGATCTTGAAAAACGTTACTGGCTAGGTGTCAAGCCCAGCAATCCATATTTCGCGGTATTGTTAAAATTGCCTACGACGTTACAGACACGATGGAATATCGCTAAACCCAAGAAATATGCTAGAGAAGGTACGTAATTTCAATAAAACTTTAACTTAGGCTACATGTGGGAATATTAGTTCTTTCCGAAACTTAGCAGCAAATAGACCATCACATGACAAATTTCGAAGCTACAGTTGTCTGATGCAACCGCAACCAGATGAGTAGCAGCAATGTCGGTCGATCTTTTATTGCACGTTGCCGCGTAGACCACAGTAGCCTAGCATTGGATGAATCCACTCCACAGACTCCACAAACGTTCCATAGCTAATTATCTGGTTGCATTTTATCAGAGTGGACATAGTTGCAGAGGAAATGCTGGCAAGGCAAACGTGGGGAGGGGAACAGCGAAAAACACCAACTTGACAAAGCAGACTTCTGTAAATAGTGACGACCCCAAAACACTAGACTTCTTCTCTTATCACTGAGAGCTCAAAGTGATAATGGCTTCTGTAACGAAAAAGTTACCATAATGCGCCGCTGGGAGATACATATTCTCATGAAAAGAAACAGCAACTGCAAACTTACGAACGCTGTCCATTATTGCCTTAGAATGCATAAAAATGTACTGAACGCCCGTATACGACTGGTAAATAGGCTGCAGTAGCCTAAATTTAATAGCAGCCCACAAAGACTTATGTTCTGCGGCCCGCGGCGTCTTTTGCTGGCAAAATGCAGCCCGTTATGCATGGGAAGTTGAGAACCCGTGATGTAAACTATGAGCAAGTAATTAGTTGTAGTTGATTTGAAATTATATCTAATGGAAATCTTGCACCCGAATGTCTCTGCAGAGGTGTCAAGTAATGAAGAACTTCTACTTTTTCTGAATACTAATGTGGTTATGGTTTAGGCCACATCTGCTTGAACAGAACTGCTTACTTTTCACAATTTGGACATTCAAAAGTAGAAAGTAGCTTTGGGATAGGTTAACGTTAGTTTTATGAGTGAAATTGCATGTAATATGATGTATTACAATTTACAGTAACTGAAGATATTTTCGGAGATTCCAACTATTCGAAGTGTTGTTCATTTTACGTTGGTTGGTAAGACACATCTTGCAATTTCGAAAGTAGCCACCTCTGATTAACAGGGTTGTAATGTCTCGAGTCATTTTTTAAAATGCGTAAGATGACTCGACTCGAGTCATTGTGCATGACATGAACAAAGTCATATGACTCAAGACTGGGACGGCCAAGACTGGGAGTCTGGGACGGCCAAGACATACATTTCATGGTAACTTCGAAGAATAGTAAAGTCACCACATGATTAGTATTTTGTCTATCAGTCCGGATACTTGGAAAATAGGGCAGAAACTGTTGGGACTGAGGAAAATAACCATACGGTAACTGTTATGAATGNNAGCCATTCTATATCACTCGAGCAGAGTNGAAAAAAGTGGGTTGAACCGGATTTAACACAAAACTGAACAATGAACACAATGATATGGACCCCTGTTCCCTTGAAGCTGCGCGCGTGCGCAATTGCGCAGTGCTGACACGGTCTCTGCGCACAGAAAATCTAAGCTGCGCACAAGAAAAGCCGAAGTGATGATTTTTTTATAGTCAACACCACAAATTAACAAGAAAAGTGGGTAATTCGGAAGTCCAATCAAAGTGATGACCTTTTTTTAGTCGTTATGCACTGTTGTCGAAGGGGCCGCGCAGTGAGTTGGTGAGTGCGCGCAGACTCGTGAAAAATTAGAGGGAGCATTGACTTGGACTCAAGTCACAATAATATGACTCGGTCTCGACCGTCTACTCACTGACTTGGATTCGGATGTGACTCGACTCGCCGAGGTGAATTGAAAATGACTCGACTTGAATCGACTCAAAGCTATGAAAGCGAGATTGACTTGTGACTCGGAACTTCGTTACTTGGTGACAACCCTGTCGGAAACCTTTGGCAACGGAGCTGTAGTGTCCCTATTCAATAGTGATTCCAAAGAAGTCATATAACAGTGTTAATCAATTGTGAGGCAACAATCGAAGATTCATGCTCCGGAAAAGAATCCGAGTGCACCACTTGGGATTATCTGTGTTAAAAATCTGACGTGATGTTATAATGCACTAATCGTAGGCCTACTATCTATTTGGACTTCGTGGTGTCGCGGTGAGTTCAGTGCATGTCGCGACTTCACTATTGCAAATACACTTTTCACTAAATATCCATTATTTCGAAGTGCGATTTTTGTGCTCTCGTAACGGCGATATCGTAATTAATTCGTGCGTCGACCAACGAAATATCGAAATTGCTGATGATCACTTAATATCTTGATAATATGACTGTTGGCTTAATCCTACAAATCATACAAACGACATTTAAAGGGTTTAAAGTCAATCACTACGATATCCATCAACATGGCTAGTTTGTCGCGATAGTTCTAATGAAACAAATCATATATTTGATTTCATTAAATATAGCTTCATAATTAAATCCCTCGGACACGTATCAATCTACAGACTTGTATAAGTGGATAGGCATGAGCCCATTTTTTGATCCACTCTTACTTCTGTTGTAAGGCAGAGATTTTCTCATAAAGATCCATTGTTTGGTTTTTTATTAAAGTATAGCCAGCCGCCACACCAAGGCGACGAAGGCGTTTCCTTACTCCCGACCTTACACCAGTGATCAAGTTATTGTCACGTCACCATTAAATGTGTTGTATATACTGCAAGCAACGCTTCGAATGTATGTCTCTCTTGAAAATTTATGTGGTAGATTAACATTTGAATTCAATTCGTATACTACGGATAATCGTGCTACTTGATAATTGCCAACGTCAATTTCTCTGAGGTCTCGCCAGTCATAGGTTCCCAACCACCGACTGATGGTATAGTTATCTATATCTATATATCGTAATCCATTTGTCCCCACGTTTATGAGTCATTGGGGAGGCAAAAGTTTTCCCAATTCTGAACCACATCCCCTTGAATGATTGTATTAGTTTTGGTGAAAGAAACGATAGCATCCGACGGACATTTGCAGTCGAAGGCATTCAAGTCTTGAATTTCCACCGGATCCAAAGCCCTCTTCCAGATACGAACGTCTTCCAGTAAACCGTAAAAGCCATCCCCGTTCTGCCCCGGTGGTCCCGGGATTGTTCTATTTATTTCTCCATCTTGGTCTTGACCCAATATCAGCACCCCGCCCGCAGGAATCGAATGTCTTGCTTTTACGGCGTCGGCCTGCTCCGTGCCATTTAGATAATAATGCAAAAGTCCATCCTCTGAGGAAAGCACGATACACGCGTGCGAGCGATAATCAATTGAAGGGACGTTATCAAAGCGGTACTCCTTATTGTTCAGGTAGACTGTCATTGTGATTGAATTTGAAATGAATACAAGGATGCTATTGCAATATACCGCGCCAGTACCACAGTAGCTGAGTACTGCGCCTTTTGCGTGCGTCGTGGAATTGGCGCGCCGCAGCCAGAAGCATGCGGAAAAGGATGTCAGCAACGGTAGCGTTCCGTTGAATTGAACATAGTCGAAATGCAATTCATTCCGGAAATTGAAATTTGACATACCGCATCCTGTGACAATACATAGTTATATGGTTCACATTTACACTCAAGCATATGCAAGATTTTTGATGTTCTAGGCCGCAAAGAATACTCGAGGGATAACGGAAGGTAAATGTATCATGCTCTCGGAAATTCCGAGAATCTTAAATCATGTGATTCACAATAATCTATAGCGATTTCAGATTGTCGCTATCTCAGTTCATTTGATTCGTCATTTGCTACGATTGGACCTTACAGTTACAGTTACAGAAAATAGTAGCTAGAATACGTTGTTAAAGTATAAGGCATGGAAAATGGACTGAAAATCACGACTTTTCAAAAGTCGGTCAATTCTGAACAACCCTAGCGCTCATTGTGCGCAGCTTCGGACTACACATTTCGTATCGAATCTATTGATAAGATATTTCTACGATACAGCTATATTGCTGCGATACCGCCACTTATAATGGCGTTGTGTCTTTATCGGTCAAGCCTCGCTCAATCATTACAAATAAACAAGTAACTTGAAATGTCATTACTAGGGCAAGTTTTTGTTGCAGTTAAATCTGTGGAAAGTTGCATTTATTTTCGACAAAAGTTGCAGTAAAAAGTTGCAGTTATTCACAAAAGTTGCACTAAAAGACCACATTTTGCTCGGTTGACTTAAAAAAAGGTCAACTTCTCATTTCCACTCCCGGAATACAGTTTTCCATCCGCATTCCCATTGCTTGACTAAAAAAAGGTCAACTTTCCGGCTCAGCTCCCGAAATACCCGTAAGAGCGTTAGGGGTGGGCAAACTACGGCCCGCGGGCAGCATGCGGCCCGCGACAACATTTTGTGCGGCCCGCAAAGGCATCGAGAAACGTGATACAAATATTGATAAAAACTTGCAGTAAAGAATCAAATTACTAGAGCGAATTGATTAAACATTTTCTTAATATATTTTATCATGATATTGAGTAAGTCATAAACTTAATATTGCATTTTCAGATTTTATTGTTAGCAGAATAGCCCGACCTCTGGGCCTACGCATTTTGAAACGCTTCGGTTGCTAAATATCCAAGACAATCGAAACGGAAATGAGTTAGTTCGGATCACAATTGTGATTTTAGGTTAGAACTGTCAGTCTTGTACCGGGAAAAGTTGCAAAAGTTGCAAAAACTTGCCCTAGTGATTAGTTGTCCTTGTGTTGCACAAAATATATTCAGTTTCTTGACATATTAATGGATGCGTATGCATTCGTACATTTTAAAATCGTCAATGATGGCGTTTTCCTTTACCGCCTGATTTCATCGCAAAGCTGTGAACAGCAATCAGGAATCAA
>ATSW01016156.1:0-10577 GCA_000444245.1 Botryllus schlosseri | reverse complement strand
CTCTCTGCTCACGTAATCAGATTTACCGGTAGAGCTGAGTGAGGTGTCTTGGAAACTGTAGGGCCCGTAAATAATAATTAAACATATTCAGACGGGTGAACCCGTTGGTACGACTTCGTTACATGATGTTATTTGTTATTTGGTGACCTCCAGTCTGCTATATCAAGAAATATAGAATCGCCAAAACATACTAAACTAAAAGATGCACACGATTTCAAATTCGCAGTTCTTCACTGGCATATAATTCTTCCCTGCGGGATGGTAGCCTATTTGTCTCGTGACGTTCAGATTGCCAAGTCAGGAACATTCGGCGCCAGTCATTTAGGCGCCTATGGCCAATTATACCTGTATGAATTTTGAATATCCATAACGAAGTTTTAGGTCAGCGTAAGGGCAGTCCTTTTCGGCCAAGGTTTTCTCGCTGCCGATTGTTCTGCCACACTTCTTGGAGTAAAATGTTACATGGCCTAAAACTTTATATGTCTTCGTGCGTCGTGGCGCGGTAATGGCCAACGCCGATATGCCCACTTCTATAAATCTTGCGTATTTGATTTGGTCGAAGAGTACCCAATAAGTAAGGTACTTGGAAACTTGAAATCGCGCGCAGCGCGAATAATCTTTGAAAAAATTGCATAAAATTTCATAAAATACTCTATAATTTATGCTAATTCACCAAATAATTTTGGGCCCCCTTCGAGCTCGCTCCCCCAATTGGGGGGCTTGGGATGCGGCAGTTACGGTCCTGTCAATACCTATATCTATACCTATATCTATAGGTACTGCCCGTTCAACTGGAAAGTTAGGACACATTGCATTGAAACAGCAGTGACGTAATCTAAGCAGTCTACTCACAACTTTCCTGCAATCCTAATTGAAAGCTCCAGACTCCAAGCCAAGCAAGAGTATTTTATAAATATAATTTTTTTCATAAATCGATTTCTCAATATTTTTGTGGGGGCCGCAAGAAGACTAGCTGGGGGCCGCATGCGGCCCTCAGGGCCGCGGTTGGGAATCACTGCGCTAGAGCGTTACTGCAGTGCTGATTTACGGTATTTTAGTCGAATTTGGCCGTGTATTTCACCAAAATTCTCAAAAAACAGTGTCATACTTGCCAAATATTTCCAGTAAAAAGTTGGTTGCATGAAAAATCGAAAAAACTTTCATGAAAAATCGAAAAAGTTGAAAAAGTTGCATGAAAAATAATGCACAAAAGTTGCAAAAAGTTGCACTATAAGATTCCTTCAAACAGCTTGAAACAGCATTTTACATAACTTCCGAGTATTTAGGAAGCTGCCGGAAGCTGTAAAAAAAGTTGCAAAAGTTGCAAAAACTTGCCCTAGTAATCACTCACCCNTCTCTCATAAAGGTGTACGTTAAAGGTGNTTGGTCTTGGTCTAGAGACGAAGTTTCTGCTGTACAGTCCTGAGTGAAAAAAGTTAATCCTGTCCGTCCGATTGCTCCAATTGCAAAGTAAAATCGATCACTGACAGTTATTGATATCGGATAATGAGCTGGAGACATCGCATGCTATAAAACAGTGCAATTAATAAATCTGACGCCGCCAGTGTCAACCACTATTACCGTATAGTCGGCAGTATTGTAAAACTCGAAAAAGAACGACAAATCTCCAAATCCATCCAGATTCACTTCTATCGGAAACGATTCGTTGNTGAATGGCAGCTCCGGTACAAATGTAGCCGAAACTTCGGTCGTCCATGGTAAAGGACAAGTAACAGGGACTTTGCGATATTCTCCACGCGTTATGACTGATGAGTTGGTGTCGAAACTGTACCACATCCACAGATGACCGGCATGCAAAACGCGGACTGGATTGGCCTAAGGAAATCAAAAAATAATTATATATTATTGGATAGTGAATATTTATTTCGTTTATGAAGGTTTTTACTTTATATAGATTTAGATTTGTAGTTTCTGTTTTAGACTTCCTTAAAGCATAGCCATGGTAACTTCTCATGGGCTATTCGGATTACGACGAATTGAAGCTATACTCAGCCAGAAGTTTCCATTGTTAAGGTCGTTTTACAATTAGATATCTAGTCGGAACTTATTAGCTACCACTGACATTAGGCAATCACACCAGAGTACATTTAAGGCCATCAGACTACATTTAAGGCCATAACTCCAGATTCAGCGCCTTTATATCCGGCACTATTTCAGAATCCCACTTTCGGTGGCGGGAAACCGGTTAGACCCGGTACACTGAGCTATTGGAAATGACGTAATCAAACCATTGTTGATCTTAATCCCTGATAAATAGGAATCTCATGCAACTGCATAAAACCGGAGATTTGATTTTAGCTTTATCTTATCAATTTGTTCATAAGCAGCAATTTTTATTATTNATATCAATAATTGTGAAAATGAGNCGATGTTGAGCTTATCAGTTTATCGGTCTGGTGCGCCGCGGCAAAAATTTTGTATCACAAGTCACATGTCATTTACCTGTAAATGGCTTATTGAGANTGCCANGGCATTATTGGCCAGTACCAACTCAACGAGAGGTTGCTAGAAGCTCTGGCCGTACGAGAAGGTCAGATACGGTTAATTCTACGTTAAATTTCGAGCAAAAATCAATCAAATACGCTCGCAGCCAATCGTATTTTGGACATATGCGAAGAGGAAGTGATTCACAGTCTCGGATACCGCAACCATAGGTCGCATAATGACGTATCGTTGTAGCCTATTTTTAATAAATGTCGTTCTAGGTGGCAAT
This sequence comes from Botryllus schlosseri, assembly GCA_000444245.1. Classification (NCBI taxonomy): domain Eukaryota; kingdom Metazoa; phylum Chordata; class Ascidiacea; order Stolidobranchia; family Styelidae; genus Botryllus; species Botryllus schlosseri. The sequence goes on along the minus strand of ATSW01016156.1, from coordinate 7,843 downwards.
GGCGGGAGCAGAGACGAATTATTATCATTTCGTACACGCGAGATCTGTGAATTGAGGGTAGGTTTGCATAAAAAAAAAACGTTTTAAAACAAGGCCCTTGTTCAAAACTTTTTTAAGCTATGTCGTCACAACTATCCAATTGTGACGCCATAGTGGATTGTCACCGACCAGAAATATCTTTATCCAGCATTTTTACGGTCGGTGGTCCTAATCATCAAAACATCCACGATTTGTTCATTCCGTACTAACGATATATTTCTATGTACTATAGCTATTCAACCATCCCATATCGTACACGTCGGCTACATCGGGTGGTATTCGTCCGTAGGCTCATATAACATGTTTTTGAAAAGTATTTATACAAGTATGGCATAGTTTATAGTTATACAACTTGAGAAAAACACAACATATATTTAAAAAGGCATTTGTTTTAAATGCAACCCTAATTGGGGGAAACATCGTTTGTACCATTTGGTGGAAACGTTTGTAGTGGTTTCCCGTCTCTGTATCTCGGTATCGGTCTGCCACACTAGTCCGAACGTATATTTGCGTACTTGGGTACTGCGTACTTGCGCACTTTTCCAATCATATTTTATACCGATTTTGTATATTTCACATTACACAGTCACACAATCGATTCCATAAGAGCATTTCCAATTATAAGCATTATGCACCTACCCAGTATGCCATATCGCACGAGGACACGTTCCATTTCAGAACTACTCGGTTACCAATTTGTGTATAAGATGTTTGGCATTCGTTCATGGAAATTCCTGTCGATTTATCATGAGTCATGGTGCCATTTCTTGCGCAGTCGGTGACCGATACCGTTACCGATTGTCCATCACAAGCAACATCCATGTCAGCTACAAGAAACGTCAGAACCGGGGGTTATGTGGCGAGATATTGTAGTGGTAGGCCTATAATCTACGGGAGCAACAACAATGGGTAGACTCCACAATTCCTCCTAAGTGATGGAGTTTTATCAAGGCTGTTATAAAATGACCGATGTAGTCGAAACACCATAAATATCAAACTAACGAAACCGGCGTTTACATATTTTTGCATCATTGCATACATACTTCGGTATACAATTCAATCTGATATAATAACGATTACACTGACGGCAGAGGCACATACCAACGAGGCATTTATCTGTTCATATACTTGTAGCGTACAAGCAAGCACTTGGTTCCACTCTGTTTTGGACTAACAGACATCAGAACAGATATATTACTCACGAATGCAAGTGGACAAGTCCATGTCCAAGCTCCAACACGGATTATAGCAGGAACATATCCGGTACAGTTCCGTAGGCGTGCAAATATCACTACAGCCCCCCTTGTTAACAGAGCACAGGTTCGACGAAGCTGAATGGAAGCGGTCGAATAGCCAGAATATCAGTAAAAATCAGCAGTATTAGCCTGGCGCGTGGGTTAGCTCAATAACCTAAGCAATATCACGAACCCGCGTATTTGTTCAGAGAAATTATAATTTCACCTCACCTGTGACGATTACTGTGAAGCATATCTGATTTCCAAACATCCTGTAACCGATATAGACCAATATTAATTTGCAATATTAATTCACAATATCACTCAATCTACCCTTCCGAATCCATGGCGAAGTAGCAGACAACATGCTGTCCGTCCGGACAGGATTCCGGAGTCCAAACGAGATATGATGAGTACAAACGCTGCCCGCGATTTGTGACCGGATGCGCGATCATTCCTTGAGGTCCAATTACTACAAACTGCGTGATCCTGGAATTGCAAAGACATCATCCTAATCATCATACAGTGTAATGATCAGAGATAGTCAAGTGAGTGAAGGTAAAGTCCTAAATTTCTACTCGATTAGTGCATTTTCGTGACTGATGTAAAATCACTACTGAGACCACAAATACATTGTGTGTGTTCATAAAATATATTCACTTGTTCAGTTTCCGTGGCATGGATGCTATTTCGCCAAGTTATCATATATGACAATACCGTATCATAAAAGTGATACAAACATATCCAAAAACTGCAATATACTTGTCAAAATACACAGTGTAAATCAGTGGTTCTTAACCTCTTCCTCTCCAGCGCCCCCTTTGAAAAATTTCCTGGGTCTGGCGCCCCCTATTTTAAGTACTGTTGTAAAAAATGGGTAAGTGGTCGAAGCCCGGTTTACGATTGGGACTTCAATATAAGAAATATTTCACGCTTGAATTGCGCCCGAGGGCCGTTCGATTGATTAACGATATAATGGTTGTACGAGCTATATTCGGGATCACATCGAGGTTGATATAATAACCATCGGGTAAGGCCTACGGGCTCACGCCATTTGGTTCGAGCTGGATGTACATATTCCGAATTCACCTCTGCGATTGGAAATACGGGGAAGTTAATTGTATTGGGTTTTGTTCTATTGCTTTGTGTGACTACTAAATCAACTGAGAATGTGGTAAATGTGGTAGAGATTTGCTCATATTAAAATTAGTACTGAACCAAGCTCATAACTTGAACATGAATGTCGGTCACACATCAAGCAGTATCATCCTATATGATACGATGAAGAAATATTCTAACAATTTTGTAATTCTCAAATATTGTATCTTTCAAGTATATTTAGTTAATCATTTTTGCCAAAAAGCTTTAAAGCATCTTTAATGTAACTTTTTCCCCCGGATTTCGGGGATTCACTGATTAAATTGTTACGTTGCCTAAGAAAACGTTGCGCAATAAATTTGATAATTTCTGCTAGCTTTCAACCAGTAGAAGCGAGGTTATTGCGGTTGAAACTTGTGTATATGCAAAAATAGCCTGGACGGTGGGTAATCCCAGAATTATTGACGAAAAACTCAAATAGCGTCGCTTGTAGCGGTTGGAATTGCGTCAAATTTATTTTGTATCATTTTGTGGATAACTCAACAATATCATGGGGTTGAAAGTGAAATTTAAAAAAATATTCAAAAACTTCAATTGGATCTGCGGCCTCTATACTGGTTGGAATTGAGACAAATTTGATGTGCAGCGTTTTAGGCAACCTAACAATCTAATCAGCGAATCCCCGGAATCCAAAAAAATATTTATATTCGAACAACCCTAATGTACAGAGAGCATCACGCTCAAAATTGGTACAGTAGCCTTTCGATTTCGACACTCTGAGTGCTGCAGGATGCAATACCTAATTCGAAACATTTTGTCGAAAATAACCCGAGCTAGTTTGAAGGTAGTGTTATAACGAGGAATTGGCAATCCAAAAGTACGCGCATTTCATTTTAAATGAATTAAAATAAACCACTGCATTCATGGAAACATCGTCGGTATGTATTGCGCCCGGCGAGCTACGAAATATGCGTCGTGATTTGGCAGATTTTGTAGAATGTTAGTTTGCAATGAGGGCTCAGTGATATATAGAACCATTTTTCTACTGTTCTACGGTATATTCATACATCCTTACTACACCATCTACTGCGGGGCCATTTTTCTCCAGCCATTTTTCTCCCTTCGGGGGCGCTGGGGACAAGGTTAAGAACCACTGGTTTAAATAGTAAGTAGAATTATCTAAAAAAAAAAACTGTAACCTAGAAGTGGTGGCAGTGTATTAACCCTAATCGCTTTGGTGAGCAGTGAAGAACGCAAGACCTACGCTTGAGCACCCTCGAAAATGAGACGAAATTCGTTACTGACCACCTCTGATACTGATCGGTTGCTAAATTCCCGCAAATGATTGCTTTCTCCTGTATTTCATATTTGTAACACCATATAATAGATAGACACATTTATTCATTGCTTTTGTCACACCAGTTAAACTAGGTGAGATTGGCTGACATTAGTGCAGTGCCGCCACTTCAAGGTGTACGCACATAGTTGTCTCTTTACAGTGCAAAGGGTTTCCATGCGTCCTCCCTTAGGAGGATTTTTCCTACTTTTTCAAGAAATCGAACATGTCCTCCTTCTGGAAAATTCGTCCAACTTCACAGCTTTGACAGCTATAAACTTATAGACAGGGTCAACTAAAACTCACCATAAATGACGCGAAATATGTAATACGGACATTCGAGCGGATCCTTCGGGAGTTGAGTCGAAGTGATAAGCTGTTCTTATTCTTTTAGTCAATGCCAGAGAGGTGTTGGTAAAATGTAGGTGATACGGGAGTCAAGACAAAGTGATGACCTTTTTTCTCAAAATCAGCTGTCTTCAATTTCGCCAAACTAACTTCTATGATTAGGAGAAAGTGTCATCCTTTTCCGATTCCAAAATATGGTAAACCTAATTAATAGGTTGACAGGACTACAAGGCATATACGAGAAACATTGTTGAATTAGGAGAATCTTTCTTACCATGTTCTCTGAGAACCAGGGTACGCGAGCAGAGTCCTATTCAGCCCGCTACAGTTCGACAAAGTGATAATCTCCTCGTTTTGAATTGTTTGAGGTGGATAGGTTGGTCTTTCATTGCAGCTGTTACCATGTTTAACTGGATGCACAAATATCAATGCATTCCATTACAATTAGCTCGTGGCAGTTCGCCAGGCGTCACTAAATCAAAACGTTCAAAACCAACAGCGAATGAACAGATGAAACGAAATCATTGAAGAAACCATATGACGTGTGTCGTCAAATCACCGCATCGCGTCGGTGATTATGTTCATTTGCATTAGGCCTACGTAATCATTTATTACTGAATCACGTCAGCGTAAGGTTAGATTCTATATCTGTATTGCGACGCAGATGATAAAATTCTCGATCGTTTGTCAACAATCTAGCAGCACATATACATAAATTTCAAGTGTTGCTACACTCGAAGTACGAATCGGTCTGAAGTTGAAGTTGAAACTATGAACCAAATTTTGGCAGCAACCATTATCCTCAGAAAGCCACCATATTCGCACTGCAACTAAACGATTATCACGAAATGTACTATTCCACCCGATATGTCTGTGTGTTATCGAGGTCAAACCACACGTAATCGCATTGCGTAGCCCTCTGCAAAACTTCGGGCATGCATTACATCGCGTTTGCATGTTCGTAATATTTTTATGTAGTTTGAATACGGGTGCTTTCTGGGTCTGGGATCGCTGCTGCCAAAATGTTATCACACCTGCAACTTTGAATTGAGACCTTTTAAGACCATTTTAAGGTGCGGTCGTATAGCCTATATACCTTTCGACGAATATAGACGCCACAGAAGATAAACTTACTTTGCACCACAAATTGCAGCGGGGTCTGACTCAGATAAGTTGAGGGCGAGACAGTTCTGGTATCACCAAGACGGATGGTGGAGCTTGGGTGATCTTCCAAAACAAGGGCCACTGCAAACAGACCCGTTGCACCGCCGCCATCGTAGTGCAACACACATGTCGTCTGCAAGATGATAGCTTCATCAAGGCATCAACACACATTTCACGGATGAGTGTGCGACCACGTGTCCAGGTCTGCTTTAGAAAAGCCACTTAATTAATTACTCTACTGTTTCTACTTCAACTTGAAGTATAGCGTTGACATGTCTTGGAAATCGCTTCTTCCAATTGTAATTGAGTGGATATCTTCGCCGTTATTTTGTCTTGGCCAATACTGTCTACTTTGACCATATTTGGATCGACAAATATTTTACACGAATTGCATTCGTGGGGTGTGTTTTGCGGGTCACGGCAATGACATCAGTCCGATGAAACTGAGAAAAACAATTTAGCCATTGTAGACTATCAAGAATAGCACAGGACAAGACCAACGTTCGTAAACATGCCATTTTCTGACATTAATTTCAGGATCATGACCAACTGTACAGTGTACATATATGTATGCCCTCTCATCAAACTTCATGGTGGATTGTAAACATGGTTATATTTTAAACTTGGACCACAACCTCAATCAAACTTGTGAGGTGCCTATAGAACGCCCTGATATACCGTTTTTACATACAGCCAAAAAAACACTTTAAGCCACCGCGAATCGTGATAGAGTTTCCAATCAACGAAATATATTACCTCATTGAGATGGAAATGAGTATATCCTTTGCTTTGTGGTCCATTGCAGGCTCCCCCGCACTCGTCCGGAGTGGCGCCCTCCACGGCATATCTACATCTCACGTTATCGTTGTCGTCGTCGTTGTAACGTATGATGGTATCTTCTTGACATCCTTGGATTAGACTTCATTTCGCACAGTAAAAATGAGATGCATTAATCTACGGGTTATGGTAGGATAACGCACGCTTTGGGCTGTACTGAATCGCATCATGCCAACTGGTATATAGTTACCCCATGACGGGGAAGAAAATGTAGATTTTTTCAATCATGAGGCCCATGAGTGGATTGGAACGACTGGCCGACGTAAAGGTCAAGCAAAGTAGCACTAGATTATAGTGATAACGCCTTTTGTGGAAATTGATTCGCTTGTTTTCATATTCTTAAATCTGGATCATATTCAGCGAAATTTTCAAAGGCACTCAATTGGCCTGGTTTCAATTTTATAATTTCATTGAACTGCTCTAAGGAAGATAATTGTGCTCGGGTGATGATGATGACCGTTTTAGCACTGGATTGCATTTTATCCTTGGCAGTAACCTCAATGACTATAATAACGCTGGAAACATGCATGCTGTAGGCCTAATGTCGTATCGTTTCATATTTATTCAATATATACCTATTTGATTGATATAAATTCAGAAATATACATGCGCGTGAAAAAATGCAATTATATCTCCCTATACTTCGACTCGGAATTCAGAATTGAACGAAGATTTAGCTAAGTACGACTATGGGATTCCAGGATGGAAAGGAGAGAAATGTCTCATATGTTTGTGTATTGGTTATGCGTGTAACATAGAAACGTTAACCTCACTGTATAGATATATAAGATATACTGAGATTCTGAAAACGATATACTGTGGAAATAACTGTTCATAAAACGTCCTCATACTTTATATAATACTGTTATGATTTCGACATACTTCACTATCGGCATCGTTAGTGCTCGTGGAGGATTGTTAACGGCTTCCGTGTCGGATCTCTGCTCGAAGTCGATATTGCCAGCCTTTAATATGCAATTGCCATCAGCGTACGTCACGTTACTCATCCAAGTTCCACTACCGTATCTGGATCGTTAAGAATATCCATTGGGCGCCAAATGGTATAATTATTTACACCATGTCATTACTAGAGGGAATTATAACAGTGTTTCTTAACCAGTGTTCCATGGAATCCTAGGGGTTCTGTGAGCTATGACACTCATGGGTTTACTGGAGGTCTAGTCTAGACACACACACAACTCATATATTATTTGAGATGATACGCCCGCCTTGGTCATCATTGGATGCGAGTAATTACGTTCGATCTCTAGTCGAATTGTCAATGCCGTGGTGCTACGTCGTGTGCAGTAGCGTACGCACGGGATATTGGGATTCGAAATGGAAACCTGGCCTTCTCAAATGCTAATTCTATCTTTAATATTTATAAGCTCATTTATAATTGAGCAATTGGCATCACGTTGTTGCGCTACTATCAAATGATACGCATAAGATGCGCTTGACATTCTCGCATTTCTGAACTGGTATATGATTTCTTTTAACAATCTGTTGCTGTACAATTCATTTTGAGCACCAGTAATCTATTGAAAGTATTGAATGCGTAGCTGGATATGTATTGTCTTGTGGTAGATATTTGGACATGTAGTTATGACACAGCGATCATTTGGAGTTCCAAGAAGGCTTGCACATTACAGCAAATGTTCCGCGGGTAGGCAAAGGTTAAAAACCAATGAAGAAGCGACTTAAGGCGCCAGATTAGTTCTGTTTCAGTTATATTTCCCCATAATCAGCACCGTAACTGCCGCACCCCAAACCCCCCAATTGGGGG